>PVIH01013323.1:0-58978 GCA_004025045.1 Sigmodon hispidus
ATGGAAAAAAAAAAAATTCAGAGGGAAAGATGAACACAAAGAAAATATAGGTGTAGCAATCTTATTTGTATGTCTACCCTTGATAAGCCATGCTTATCATTCTTATCCTCTATATAGTTATTGTTAACTCTTCCACATTTTAAATTCCTTTTACTGTGTTTTTTTTTTAATAAATACAAAATAAAGGAAAAAAAAAAAAAGAGTTATGGACCCTACTTTCAAGGCTCCTATGGGAGTTGTTCCTGTTTCTTTTCCTTTTTTTTAAATCAAGAATTGTGTTATCATAGTGAATGGTTTTCATTGTATAGTGTTTCACTTTTGTGGAAGTATACCCTAGTGTTTTTTATCCATGAGTGAATTTATTTGCTAAGACTGCATAGCAAAAATACTCCAGAATTCTATGGCTTCAGGAATAGAGTTTTGGAAAAGAGCCAAGGACCAAGAGCAAGGTACCACTGAGGCTGGCCTGTCTTCTTGACCACCTGGCCACCTCTCCCTGTGTCTTCACCTGGCCTTTGTAAAGTATTGTTTCTTTATGTCCTCTTAATCAGTCATATTGGAGTAGAGTCAACACAAATAATATTATTTTATTTTAAGTAACTCTCTAAACGTCCTGTGCCTAAACAATTACATTTCATTTTACTGAGCATAGGACTTCACATATAAATTTGATAGTTATGTCTACCACAAAGAATAAGCTCTGTCCAGCTCCACTCCACTGGGTTTTTACGTGATTTTTCACTGGCACAAGTAACCACACACGTATTTTTCATCTCGTTAAAATACAATTCTTTCAGAAGTATTGCTTATCAGCGGCCTCACTGAGTTTTTCCTGTCACACTGAAGGGTATGGTTTTATTTTTATTCCAGGTTTCCTTGATGAGAAACTCATGCTCCATTTCCACAGATTCCATGCATGCTGGCATGCTTTTCCATTCCACCAACTGCTTATCCAAAACCTAACACAAACAGTTCTGGAGCCAGCCAGAACACAAACCATTGAGGCTCAAATGGTTTCCCTCCATCTAGATGTTGATTTACAGATTCTTTGCCTTGTGCATTTTCTCTACTAAAGATTCTGGAGTGTGGCAAGTGTGAATTCTGTGAACTAAGGAAAATATGTAAATGTGTAAACACATAGATGAATCCCAAGGGAGCCAAGTCTCCAAGATGAGAGAAAGACTGAACAGGCTTTTTTCTAGAACTTGGAATAAGAGGCATGTGTGTGTTTAGGGCATAGGAAATCAGAACTAAGTAGAATTCTCCTGACCAATATCCATTATGCTACACTTTCATTCTAGGAATTGTGTGCCTATGGAGGCAGGCAGCAACACTAGCTGTTGTTACAGCTACTTCTGGCTTCCCACATTTGGATAGCTCACAGTAGGATCTGTCGTTCTCATAGGTGAGCAGCCTTCCTTCCCTGTCAGCTTTGTTCACTGCACAGTTCTAGTGACTCTCTCCCATTGTCTTTGTGTAATAAATAGTCTGATGTTCTGGATTTTTATTTTACAAGTGAAAATTTATTCTAAAAACTATTGTATATAAATGTTCTGATTTTTTTAATTACCCCACCCCACTTCTTTCTGTATACTTTCTATATCAAGTTTGCATAGCAGAACAGTTGATATAATTCGAATCTTAACTGTTTGCCATTGTCTCATATATTGAAAGCCAGGTCCCCATGATGTGGACTTACATTATTGATGTCTGTGGAACTTTCAAGAGCTGTTACCTAGCAGAAGGAAGTTAGGACATCAGAGGCATGGCCTTCCAATGGATATTGGAATTCTAAACCCATGTCTAATTATTTCTGCATCCCAGCTGCCAACTTTTCCTCCCTTCTCCATTCTTTCACATTTGGGGTCTGGGGTCTTTCTACATAGTCCACACCAGATTCAAAATTCTGCTGTCTGCATTTCCCTCCTGAGCGAATGAGATTTTATGTGTGTGCCACCATGATAAAATTGTTTCCTTTTTAAATAGATTTTTTCAGATAAATTATCACAGAAACATAAAAATGTGTAACAGAGAAGTCTATGAAAATAAAACACCAGAAATTCTTTTCTGAATGTAGAAGCATGATGCTGCACACATGCTTTTATTAAGAATCTATCAAACAAATTCTCAGCAATGAGAGAAATTGAAAATATGTCCTCAGGGGTATATATTAAGATATAAAATTATAATCTCACAGTCATTTTATTTTTAGAAATTTACTCTGAAATGGGTACTTATTTTAATATACTTATAATATTTACCTTCGTTGATGCATATAGCCATCTAAAGATAATCAAAGTTAGGCATGTATTTCAGGGGTTCTGGCACCTGCATAACATGCACAAAGTCAGGATTTGGCCCCAAGATGAGAGAACACAAATAGCAGCAACAACAAATCCAGATGCTCCTAGAAGATAACAATATGGCCAATGATGTCAGCATTCAGTAGAATACCTCTGCCCTTATCCTTGTACAGCCTGGGTTGTACACAAATAAAGATCCAGCAGAATAGGGGTGATCAAGCTTTAATACTCAACAGGAAAGAAACCACTAACACTGTGGCCCTCAACTCCCCAGTGCTGTGACCTGTCATCAGAAGTTTCTGTCCTAGCCAGAAGCTCTTAACTACCCACTTCCCAAGTAATTGACTAGGAGGCTTAACATTATAGTAACTGTTGGGCCAGTAGCTCAAGCATATTACTATCTAGCTCTTACACTTAAATTAGCCCATAATACTTATCTATGTTTAGTTATGTGGCTTAATACCTTTGCTAAGTCCAGCATTCTCATCTTGCTTTCTCTGTCTGTCTAGCATCTGCTTCTCTGTGTTTCCTCCTCCCAGAATTCTCCTAGTTTGGTTGCCCACCTATACTTCCTGCCTGGCTGCTGACAAATCAGAATTTTACTAAACCAATACAAGTAAGAAATTTTTACAGTGTACAAGAGCAGTGCATCCCACAGCAGTGACCCTTTAACACAGTTCCTCATGTTGTGGTGACCCAACCATAACATTATTTTTGCTGCTACTTCATAACTATAATTTTGCTACTGTTGAGGACTATAAATGTAAATATCTGTGCTTTCCAGTGGTCTTAGGCAACTCCTATAAAAAGATCTTTTGACTTCAAAGGGGTCAAGACCCATAGGTTGAGAACCACTGCAGGAGATTAAGTTGCTCTCTCTAGAATTTACATTGAATATATCTATAAAATGCACCATCAGAAACTAGCAGTGTTTCTCATGGCAATGGAACTCAGGATGAGAAAAAGATATTGGAGAAGAGTATTCCAAAGTCTTGTTTTATCGTTTTCTTTATAATTTGATTACTTTATTTGTTTTGTGTGAGTATTGAGAAGAATATTGTGTGTGCTGATGTGCACATGCCATGATGCACATGGCAGAGGACAGCTTACAGGAGTTATTTCTATTTCCACAATGTAGGTACTGAGGATTGAACTCAGGTTGTCAGGCTGGGTGGCAGCTGCCTTTACCTGCTGAGCCATCATGCTGGTTCTACTATTTAAATTTTCCTGTGGATATATTTTTCTTAATATTAAGAATATTTTCAATAAGCAATATTATGTTTACTCCCTTTCCTTCTCTTCTACCCTCCCCCCATTCCTTCCCCCCTCCCCTTCTTCTCTTCCTACATTTCTCCCTTCCCTCCTTTTTCTGGCCCTTCTTGTTGCTGAATATTTGATCGCCTGTGTGAAGATGTCTCTGTTTTACCTCACCTGCCTAAGGCACCTTCTGATTGGTTTAATAAAGAGCTGAATGGCCAATAGCTAGGCAGGAAAGGATAGACAGGAATTGAGGGAAGAATCTGAGAGTTGGGGAATTCACCAGTGCGAAGCAGAGTGTCCCGCGCTACCGTCTCGCCAGCAAGAACGACATGGCACATGTAGGATCCTTCTGCAGAAAAGCTTTAATGCATCTTGAGAGGGAGAGCATAAGCTTACAAGGCAGAGACCCCAAATGGCTAAAACCCGTCCCTTATATAGGAAACTGACCCCCGCCTAGGACGTGCCAGACTCAGATTGGCTGTAGCTCAATCGGGTGAGGTGACGCCACGGGAGAGGCAGAGCACAAGGAGTGGAAATTCCCCTTGCACCTGCGCAGTCTACTTATTTACACATTAGAGCACAGGATGTCGACGCCATCTTGGAATGGCGGCAGTGAGTGCGGCTTCTCACAGCAGAGGAAATCATGTCTACTGAAAAGAGATGATGAGCCATGTTGCATGTGTCATTATTTGGGAACTGGCAGTTCAAAGAAAGAACTGCTACATCTTCTCCTTTCTTCTCTTCCTTTCTCCTTTTTCTTCTTCCCTCACCTCCATCCTTCCTCTCTCCCTCCATCGTCCCTCTCTTCCTTCCTTTCCTTCTTCCCTTCTTTTCCTTCTGTCTCTCTTCCCCCTCTCTTCCTCCCTCCCTTCCTTTCTTCCTTTTTTTCTTCCTCCCTCTCTTCTTCTCTTCCCTCCTGTCCTCAAAACAGAGGAAAGCTGGCATGAATTGTTTAGGTTATAGCAGTTCTGAAGTAGGGCTTTGTTTTGTACAGTTCTCTTCTGATCAACTAGAAGGACCCATATCAGGTCCCTGACAAGGAATCTGAAAGTCATGGAGGGATTATAATAGAGATGCACAGAACATCTGATCCCTTCCAACTGCGAACAGTTGGTTTATTTTCTAGATACTGGGGATCATGAAATACTTCTCCCCTTTCAAAATCACATTAGTGTTGAAAAACTTGGGCACATACTTGCTTCATTATCAGGGAAGATTTGCCCAATTTATTTGAGGACCGGTAATTTTTAGAACCTACCAGCATACCAGACTTTGTTGAATCCTCAAATTATACAGCCACACACTCTCTCTCTCTCTCTCTCTCTATATATATATATATATATATATATATATATATATATATATATAACATACAGCCAGGCTAACCCAAACAAACAGGGCAGGTTGAAACTACACAAAGTCATCAGCATCCTGAGGAGCTTGGTCACATCCTTCCATAGCACTGGCATCTTCTTATAGTACCAGGAAGTCTATGTAGTTTTTTAAAACTCAATAAACAATTTAGAATATTTATTAGTATGTTGCTGCTCCCAGGTGACAGGAAGCTCCTTGTTTTTTGTAAAGATTAGCTGTCCTTTTCAGAGAAATCAGCCCAGCCATGGTGTGAAACACCAATCCACAGCAAGGTGACTTTCCTGAGTTTTCTAAAAGAAGCTGTCTCCCAAAGCTGCTGCTATTGAAGAGTCCTTAACATCTCTGATCCTGATTGAAAATAAAGCTCAAGCACTCGGCCCCACCCTGGCCTCTCTCTCTGTGGGAACACTTCTGAATCGTGCCTAAGAGCCCCTGCCAACCCATACAGCAGCACGGTGCTCTCTTAGGGTTCCTCCATCCTTCCTCTACACTGAGTGAAGCTGCTCACTTCTCCAGAAGATATTAAAGGTCCATGGTAAATACAGACAGCCAATGGGATGACAGGGTATGAGAAAGCCTGCTGAAGAAGAATATGCTTTTTAGATCCTGTTCAGGAAAGCAAATCAAAACACCCATATTTCCCCCTTGGCTTTTTCCAGGGAGCTCAATGTTTTCTTCCAAATTACTCCTGATATCTCATCATGAGTTTGTGACTTCTCATAAGTTGCACAGGATACTGGCTCTAAATAGATTCCTGGGAAGAGCATGGCAACAGCCTGTGTCATACCAGGGCATGGGAGGCAAGTGAGTAAGGGAGACAAGCAGAGACACCAGATCCCAGGAAAATGAACTCACATATGGCAATGGTTAGCAAAAGAGCTGAGAACAGATAAGCAAGACGAATGAGATGGCCCCAACTTATACTTCTAACTAGGTTATTTTATGGGATCTGGATAGCAAGTCTATGAGTGTACACTGTCTTGTATGCAAGTCAGCCATAGAGCCTGCCTCAAAGTAACTCAAAAACCTTTCTCCATTTTAAAGATTTTCTAATGTGTGTGTGGTGTGTGTGTGTGTGTGTGTGTGTGTGTGTGTGTGTGTGTGTGTGTTCATACATTGTCTATGTGTAGATGCTCAAGGACGCCAAGAGAGGGCATCACATCCTTTGGAACTGGAGTTACAGGTGATTGTGAGCTGCCCAATGTGGTTGCTGGAAACTAAACAGGTCCTCTGGAAGAACAGCAAGTGCTCTTAGCCACTGGACCATCTTGCCTGTTCCATTCCTCTGTTTAAAAATAATATTCACACACACACACACACACACACACACACACTTGAAATCACTAAATTAAAGAACAATATCCACATTTAAATCTCAATGATTTAGGGAGGAGGTATAACATAAAGTAAGACAAAGTTGTTCTTCATGTCCTCTCTGGTGGGTTTTTCTTTTTCTTTTTTTCTACTACAGCAGGTGTTCATGAACTTTGTGGGAGCTGGTTGAGTTGATTGATATGAGTGAACAAATTAGTCTAGCAGAATTATTAAAAGCCTAGGAAAAAATTATCCAGGCCAGCCACCAAGTGTGTACCATACTCTAATTCCAGCCACAGGGAGGCTGAGGTAGGAGAACTGTCACAAATGTGAGGCAAGCCTGGGCTACAGAGTAAGACCCTATCACAAGAAAATAAATAAATAAGAACACAAACCAACAATTACAAAAGGAAAGCCAAGACAACCTCCAGGAGGCACCTAAAAGATCCAGGAGGGATCACTGGCACTGGGGGGTTAGCATAACCTACAGTATCTGTTGAGCTGACTTTTAAAATCCTTTTCTTGGTTGAGATGCATTCTCAGTGAGCCTTGCTTGGAAGATTTCTCCCCCAAGTATGTGACTATTTGGGTGGCAGATGCAGAAACAGGAAACATTGCCAGGAGGATGTTCCACAGCTCTGTCCGGGAGCATAAGCATCAGGTTCTAGTCAGGAAGAAACCTCTGTCTCTCTATCTCTGTCTCTGTCTCTGTCTCTGTCTCTGTCTCTCTCTCTCTCTCTCTCTCTCTCTCTCACACACACACACACACACACACACACACACACACACACACACACACACATTGAATTCAGGATTTGGCATTCATCAAGGCTTCCTCTGCTAGTTTTCAAGCTTTTTGAGGGCAAGAATTGAATTCTCACCTCATCTAAGCAAATACAGTATCTGAAGTAGGAGTGAGGGTAATTAGTTGTTAGTTATCTGATAATGAATTAGCCAACTGGGCCTGCCTTGTCATTCTGATAAGGTGCACCAAATAGAGTACACAGTAGTATAAAACAACACAGCCCAGGGGCTGTAAAGAGGTGACTGAGTAGTTAAGACACTAGTTGCCTCGGTGTATGTGCCTTTAATTACAGCACTCAGGTGCCAGAGCAGGCAGGTCTCTTGAGTTCCAGGCCAGCCTGGTTTACAGAGCTAGTTTCAGGAAACAAACTACCAAAAAATCAAAACCAAAACCAAACCAAAATAACAAAAACAAAAACCAAAAAAAAAAAAAAAAAAAAAAAAAACCACTGCTGACTCTTCTAGAGGATCCAGGTTTAGGGTTTTATTCCTGTCATCCACATAGTATCTCAACTCTAGTTCCAAGGTTTCCAACACCCTCTTCAGACCCCCGTAGTCACCAAACAGGTATATGGCACATAGACATACATGCAGGCAAAATATCCATACACAAAAAAATAATCTTTTAAGTAAAGTATATTACTCTATGGCTTTTGCTGTAAGCAACCCTGAAGTCAAGGTGTTAGAAATATTGTGTTTCTTCTGAGAACTCCAGAAGCAGCCCTGGTTTTTTTCCACTTGTATTTCTTGGCTCATGAACCTTTGTTCTTTCTATCTGGGTGCCATTGTTATGATGGTGTATCAGAGGCAGGTATATATATATATATATAGAAAGAATCCTACAAATATAGAAAAACTTCTTTATAAAGAAAAGAGGTTATGAACTTACAGTTTTGAAAATTCATAAGTACAAATCTGGCAATTGCTCAGCTCTGCTGAGCATCTTATGACTAGTGGGCAAGGGCACCTGTAAGAGATAGAGATCACATGGCAGAACAGGAAGCTGGAGAAGCAGAAGTGGATAGCACAATTCCTTTTCAGTTTAATGGCCCCAGTGACCAAAGGAACTCTCCCTCAAACACACACACACACACACACACACACACACACACACACACACACACCAGGCATCACCTTTTAACAATTCTGCCCCTTTTGGTAAATATACCTTGGGAGACAAACCACACCCAAACCTCAGCAGACACCAAGGGGTGCATCTTTATCCCAGCAGTGAGCTTCTGGCTTGAAGTTATTTTTAATAACTGAGTGGGAGACTTGAATTACTATGCATGCCTGAGCTCTTGAACTGCTCTATCTTGTTATATTTTCATAAGTTTACCAGAAGTCTCCCTTGTTCTTTGTTGTTTTTGAAGACAAGGTTTCTCTGTATAACTGTCCTGGGACTCACTCTATAGATCAGGATGGCTTCAAACTTACAGAGACCTGCTTGTGTCTGCCCCCTCTGGAGTTCTGGGATTAAAGATGTGCACCACCACTGCCTAGCAGATTGTGATCCTCATTGTAGATGCATCACATCATCGCTAGCAAGTTTCTTGGTTTTCCACAGAACATCAGTGCCTTAGACAGAAGAATGTTGATAGCATGTGGCTGACAACTTTGAGAAGAATAGCTTTGAGGGAGGAGGAATAGAGAGAAAATACAGAATAGACAATGAGCACCAGGACAAGATGGTGGCATGTGTGACAGCAAATCAAAGACCTTGTGGCTATGGCAGGGCACCTGTCCAGTTAAGTCTGGAAAATACTGTTTCCACAGAGTCATCCACAACCTCTAGTTCTTATAATTTTTCCATCCCTTCTTCCACATAGACCCCAAAGCCTTGGGTAGGGGATAGCTTCATACTAATTTTAATAATTTTATAATTTAGTAAGAAAAAAATTATTTGTGTTGCAGTGGAAACATTTATCAAAATTGGAGGCAGGTTTTGGCTAGACATCCCTGAGTGTTCTTTCCAAAGTGTGGGACATCACTGATTATAAACGCAATGCCTATGTGAACAGAAGCTGGCAGGGCTAAAGACTGAAAGAAGTGTGGAGCCATTTGGTTCAATCACTTCCATTATTCAAATAACAAAACAGGTTTAGAATGAAAGGTATTTCCTGGTGATGGCATAACTCTGCTGAAAATGAACTTCACTGTCTGTCTGTCTGTCTGTCTGTCTGTCTATGTGCATTCACTCTCTCAAGGAACATTATTTCTGCATTCCCATTGCCTTAACCTTCCCTTGGGCCATTTTCCCCCTGTGTCTATACAACTGATGAAGGCCTTAAATGAAGTACCAGCCAGCAGAACTTCTCAGTAAGCAGGGAGATGATGGGAGCTCAAGGCCTGAGTCCAGAAATACATCTTCACAGAGTGTTTACTGAGACTGGATTTTGAATAATTTCCATAGAAATTATTTTGCCCGCAGGAATGTTATTTCTTCCCACAGGGATTTGACCAACAAAAAGAGGAACAAAATGGAGGAAGAACTGTGATTTAGATTTATACAGAAAACATTAGCTGGAATCTAAGTAATATCCCTCAAGTAATCAGAATATTTTATATACACTGATTTAGCCAAAAGAGCAAACCACAAGAAAGTAAGGATATATCATAGAATTTTAAAGTGCTTCCAGGGTTTAGCTCTCTTTCTCTCTCTCTCTCTCTCTTTGTCTCTCTCTCTCTCATACACACACACACACACACACACACACACACACACACACACACACGCCTGTACAATTACAATTCTTTCTGTTTTAACTCACTAAACTGTTTATCTTTAAACTATGCCATCACAGAACTGCCTCCTGCCCCTCACATGCACACATTTGTTTACTTAATCAATCTGACTGTACTTACTGATCCTCTTGTGGTTGTCCCAGACACTGCCAAATAAGTCTGATACAGTAAAAGTCTTATTTCCAAAACTCTTGATGACACAATAAAAGTTAACCTATGATTTAGGTTCCTCCCAGTTTTGTAGTTTTGTCAACAGACAGTAGGTCTGTAATAAGAATTCCTATTAGCCCCTCTAGATACACCATCCACAACTTCCATCCTGGGCTCTACTTGTGGGTTTGGCAGGGGGACTTCTGTGGACTAGAGAAATCTTTTTTATTTTAAGGTTAATCAAATTAAGGAAACACAACATCAGAAGGTGGATGGGGGCAGTGTGAGAAGACAGAAGTAGTGTTAGAACAGGAATGCACTCACATACACCAAACTGGTGCTGGACTGGGGCTCCAGTTTCCTTTGAAATGTTTTCTCCAAGAATAACAGAAAAAAGAAAACCAGCAAAACAGCTGAGAGCTAAGGGAATTTCTTTCTAGAATAGCTAGAGAGGAAAGTTAAGCCAGGATATTCTATCAACCCTTTGAGGCTTGTAAGAACACCACTCCGTGTTCATGTTGGCTGGGAAGCTTGTTTTTTTTCCTGTGTGTAAACCTGCCATGCTGGATGACAGGTAAGGCAGTTTTATTCCATTGATCCTACCTGTCTGAATCAGACTGTGTCAACAGATAAGGCTCCATATGAATCTGGAATCCCTTCTAAATAACTACATTTTAGGACCTCAGAAACCAGTTACATTGACAGACATGCCATAATGTATATCTTCTAACAATCCATTTCCCCCCATTTATCCTACATTTAAGAAAAAATGATTCATGTAGATTAGTAACATGACCAGCATGCAGATTTTCTCAAATTTCATTGCATTCTATTTATTAAAGGGAAAAAGTGAAAGAAAAAATCCAATGGATTCTAACTTACTAAAATGGAATTTTGACAGCCACAAAGTGAGGTTAGTATGCTGTTTTTAGAGAGATCAAAATCACTTGATTTTACTTTAGGAAGATGAAGATATAAACATTTTGTGTGAGTTTTGGTAGTCACAGTGAAGACAGTAAATCAGTGATTCTTAACCTGTGGGCTGCTGCCCCTTTTAAGTAGAATGACCCTTTCACAGTGGTTGTCTAAGACCATCAGAAAACACAGATGTTTAAATTACTATTCAAAAAGTAGCAAAATCAGTTATGAAGTAGCAGCAAATTTTATGGCTAGGGGTCACTACAACATGGGGAGCTGTAATAAAGAGTGGTAGTATTGGAGGTTGAGAACCATGGCTGCAGAGAGACAAGAATGACAAGATACAGTTGATTACACAAAACAGAAAAGAGCCTATATAAAATAATTCAAGAAGACCATTGTGGGTTTCTTTTTCTCCTTATGATATGGTCTCATTGTAGAACAGGCTGGCCTCAAATTCACAGTCATCTTCCTGCCTCAGCCTCCAAAGGAGTAGAATTATTTGCAGGCATGAGAGCCAAGAATTGTTTAAAACTAGAACATGTTGCAGAGAGCGTATAAATCTTGCCTTCCGGGCCATGCCATCTGAAAAAAAGAAAAATACAGCATTCAAAGGCAGTTAATAAAGTAAAATATTTTTTAAAAAGTTTAATTTTACCAATTTTAAAGTTTTATTTCCTCCATAGAAAATTAACAGTGTGAGTGGGCAACACAGGCCTTTTCTTTTTTCTTTCTTTCTTTTTTTTTTTTTTTTTGGTTTTCATTTTCTTTTTTTTTTCTTCTTTATTTATTTTGTATTTATCAAGAAGAACAGTAAAATGAATTTAAAATGCTGATAAGTTAACAATAACTATAAAGAAGATAAAAATCATAAGCATTACTTATCAAGGGTGATAATGCAAATAAGATTGCTACACATATATTTACTTTGTGTTCAGCTTTCCCTCTGAATTTTTTTTCCATCCCTGTATATCCTTATTCAAGGTCCCTTCCCCCTCCCACCACATCAGGTCATTTTTTCTTCTCCACATCTCCCCATCCCTCCCTGGGCAGGGATCAGACAGTCCTATGGTCCCACTGACCCAATAATGCTTAGATCAGTCTCCACTCCTGGCAAATCCAGTTTTGTCGCCCCTGCCTCAGGAGTGAGTCAAGTATTCCTATAGTTGGAGTGGGATCCGAAGAGTCAGTCCAGGGTGCTTTTGATCCCAGGCTGTTCAGTGGTTGTGGTTTGCAGCTTGGGCATGCTTGGCTTTTTTTCTTGTTTGTTTGTTTAGAGACCACTAATGAGTGAGTACATCCCCTGCTTATCTTTCTGAGTTTGTGATACCTCGCTCAGGAGGATATTCTCCAAATCCATCCATTTGGACACAGGCCTTTTCAATTCTCTCTGAGAACCACATTTAAGGATCTGCATTCTTTACCTTCTTGAGCTAAAACTACAGCTTCAGAAAGGGTATCAAGAAAATATTAAAAACTAACAGTCATTCTTGGGCCTATATCATTTCTATGTAATTAGTTCTCCTCCTGCTCCTACTCACTAAAGACCACAGGAGTCCCTACTCTGAAGATCTTTGCATCCAAATTACCTACTGGGCATGCTCTAGCTCTTTTCACCTTCTCCTCACTTTCTGTTAGCCCCAATCAAAATACTGTGGACTAAGAATCAAGGACCCTTAACGTTCTTGCTATTCACATCCCTTGATTTTTCCCTTGATTTTATTGTATTGTGCAGTCTAGAAGAGACAGTAATGTTCCCCTTAAAATCTATGAAGTGCACAACGAATCTTTTAATAATCTTCAACTCGCCACTCAGGAAAAAATATAGAAAGTATATTTTCTAATATAGAGATGAAGAGACCAACATCACCTTTCTAAAAGTCAGATACACACTTTTCTTAGCAAGGCACTAGAACGAAAATGGAACTGGTGTGTGTGTGTGTGTGTGTGTGTGTGTGTGTGTGTGTGTTCTTGCTGCTTTTTGTGGAATGGTTTGTGACAAGTACTATCTATGGCCCAGGTTCATAACCTATAAAATGAGTCACAGAACTAAGGTTAAGCTAAAGCTGCAAAGAAACAGACACCGAGTCCTTATTTCAATTTCACACGTGCTTTGATGTGCCTGACAGTTATCTCACACAAGGGTATGATTCCACAAATCACTTTTATTTCTGTTTGTATAATGGATCCAGACTAAAATGGCATGGTCAGAGAGCTATTGCTGAACTCCTATGATTATCAATGTTTCTTTTATTATGAAAGCTTCTCCTCCACATTAAAAATAAAAGCATACCCAATAAGAAGAATTAGGGTGAGTGGGTTATGCTTAAAGTAAGTTTTAGATACAATTGCCATCTAATTTTTGCAGCCTAAAAAATTCTCCTTTAAGTGAATAAACGTGTATGGCACCTCTCCATTACCTTGATCAGTACCTAATATCAACGTGACACTTAGAATTACATTAGAGAAACAAAACTGGATACTTTGAGACTTGGGGGCTGATTATACTACTATGGCTAGAATGGGTTTAAACTCTTCCCTTATCCCATTTAAATCTAACTAGGTATAAACTCTCCATTACTGAGGAGTGGAGGTGTGTCTGCCGAGGTGGAGGTTCCCTTGATGTTCTTGGACGAGGAAACCCAATCCTCCTTTCTGACACACATGGTTGCAATAGAAACAGCTCCTCAACTGCCAGTCTGGTTTTAATCTGCAGTTTCTAGCAAGAGAGGGTTTTCAGGGAATGTTAAGAAGAGAACAAAATTACCAGAACTTACTATAAAATAAAAGTGTTGATGAGAAATCAAATGTTAAGCAAGTGCTCAAACTCCTAAACACGAACACATGTAGACACACATGGTGCATGCTACACATTTAAGAATATGAAAGTTTAATATTTTAGGAATGTTTGAAGACCGTGCTAGTAACTAATTTATATCTCATTTTTTAAAAAAGCACTTCTTCTCACTCAAATGATCCCAGAAGTAAAATGATGTCATTAAACACAGCAAATCACTTAAACTGCACTCGTGGATAAACTTCTGTATGAACAAGTTTAGCCATGTAACCTTTTTAAAGTATTCATAATTTTGTATGGAAACACTTTAAAGTGCATTATAGAACTTTTTAAAGATACACAGTTACTATTATTAAGGATATTTGTTAAGCTTGTATACTGCTCCTTTTGGAAGATGGTTCAGAAGGCAGCAGTTCTTTGGCCATTCTTTTTTCAATACTAAAATACTACTGTAAAAAGTACAACACTAAATAGAGCTGGCTCTAATGAGTCTTGTGTTTTTTATGTCAGTTTTTGCTTCTTGTTGTTACACTATTCTGATGTTTTAAATCCTAAGTCATATAACTTGTTAAATAAAATTTAGATTTAAAACATATAACTGCTCCATGTAAGGTACTTACCTAAGTGGCTGGAGAAATGTTAATATTTATGAAGTTTTAATAGTATAATAAATATTGTATAGTCCTTGTCCAGGCTATTAAATCTCTAATAACATCTTACAGTACTGAAAATGCATTGATGGTACATTAACATAAATAAATCTTTTACCAAGAGCAAGCCTCGATTTCCCCATGGTGTTCAGTTGCCTCATGTTTCTATCTGTCTGTTGTATGAGTCTGAATCTGTGCCTGCCTCAATAATGTCATGTAAATCTGTTCTTTTGTATGTGTGTCCATAGCAATGGGCTTTTGTTCTGAATTTATTAAACAGCAAAGAGTAACCCATGGGGGAAGGGATGGATAGTTTACAAGTATCTTTAACAGAATTCTACAGAGGATAAAAATTTACTGACTTGAACTGACCGCTGTAATAAACAAAGACTACCAAACGATATCTAACTGCTGCTTCCAGCATTTGTGGCGGATTTGTTTATAAGGTTGCTTACAACAAATGACTACCATATAACATAAAGTAACCACTTGTATTGCTCTCTGGGTCAGAGGCATGGAAGGGTATTTATCTTAAGATTACAGCTATGCATTAACTCAGGTGATTGCATGAAAACTCCAAGGCAAACAAGGTTGATTATTACATGGTTCGCTCTTTTATTTTTTGAAATTATACAATTTCCTCCTTCCCTTGTTCTCATAAAGGCCCATTAAACACACAGACTGAGTACACAAAAGCATAGCAGTCTTAAATGACTTCAGGCTACATTATCTTCTGGCTGTGAGGTCTAGCAAAAGTATGTAGAGGTTTTTTCCTAATAAATATTTTTATAATAATGTGTCACCAGAGCAAATGATTTATTCAAAAGTGATGGTACGGAGGTAGAGTCCTGATAAACTAGGTACATGTCATACAAATTTTCCCATGAAGACATTACCACTCTTAGGAACCTGGGCAGAAGACTCCAAAACAGAATTGGCACAACTGTATCACTATTAGAATTTTTTTTTTTAATTCTGCAATCTAGATGTCTAAGAATGCCTAAAGTCTAATTCCTAAGTTTATAATCTCATTAACTATATAGCTACACAAATTGTAATAATTTGATTCTGTGTGAAGACTAAACACCTAAGATATTTATAAAACCTCATGTTGCAGTGGGTATTGTCTGTCTCTTCTCCTGGTGGGCTTTGTCCTGGGCTTCAGCTATACCATATGCTTCAGGTTTTGTGTTCATTTCTAGCCACTTTATTTCTATTTCTTGATCACTTTTTATTCTAAATTCTATCTAGTTGTCTCGGAGCTGTTTGTTTGTTTGTTTTGGCTTCTGTTACCACAATTTGTAGCTCAAGTCTTTTCTCAGGTCCTGACAAAACCAAAATCACATTGATGACATGTCTGTTAAGGGACAAACTATGACTTCATACCTGTAATTTCTTCCCTGCTCATTTCCAAGTATAACAATTGTGCTTGAGCTTCAGGATCAACTGCACACTTAGGAGATTTTTATTATATAATTAGAGTTTCAACTCCTTAGGAGTCCAGACACCCCATATACAACTTAACCTCCCATGATCCCTTGTAATTTCCATTATATTTCTTAGAGTCATCTAAGAAATACCATAGGATTGTGCCAAATCTGCCCCAGTTATATTTTTACTGAGTCTTAATCTGAGAGTTTTCAGGTCCACTGACACAAATATCTTAACACAGAATACTTTCTTCCACTAGGCATCATTAGTTTCATTAAGCTGTTACTGAACCATCAGAAAACACTGCAGCTCTAAGCATTATCTACTCTGAATGTGGACCTTCTTTCTACACCACCTCATCATGCACTGTGTATTTATCTGCTATCCAATAGACCCCACACTTTCTCAAGACAAGATATACACATTTCTTTGTACTATCAGTGTTTTTTACTTAGGGCACTAGAGTAAAGTTGAGGACCCTATGACCACCACGTAGGTCTGAAAAACCCACTTATGGTCCTCTAGGAGAAGAAGGCTTCATTCCTTAAGAGACATGAATAGAAAGCTGCATCTGGTAGCTAGGTCAGAAAAACAATCTACTTGGCTTCCCGCCCCCGCCCCCAGCCCCTGTAAGAAATAAGTCAACGAAAAATAAAATACATTCAGTTCGACCTCAAAACCGTGAGAGACAAAATCTCTGTCTCAGAGATCAGTGCCCTTTGGTTCAGTATCCATGAGTACAAGCCATGTAGGGTCTGAAAGGTTTTTGCAGTAGAAAATGGACGGGGGTGGGGGTGGGGGAGGCGTCATAGCTTCGCCGAAGTCAGTGACTGCTTTTTAAAACTGCAGGGTGAGAGATTGCCTATTTTTGCCACTTTTGATTTCCAAGGAAATCCATGGGCCGCAGGTTCCCAGGAACCTTGAGTCTGTTTTATGGCTCTAGTTTAGGGTAGGTGATTTCCTGCACTTCCATGTCTAAAGCGCAACAATTTATTCCCGAGGGAAGAGAGTCTCCCTCAAGAAAGCTGGCACCAAGAGGAAGGTTGTAGGGGAAACATTATAGCCCAGCACCACCACATTCCAGGGCGCACCTGCTCTGCAAACACAGGAACCACCCATCCCTAGCAGCTAGGTTGACCAACAGCCACCTGCAGAACAAGCGCATGCGCAATGAGCACAACTCTGGCATGCTCGCAGACGTCATTCCGGGGCCAAGCGGCTCCGCCCTTCTCAAGATGGCGCTGTGCTCCGTGCGGAAGGCGCGTGAGTGCTGGGCCTTCATCCGGGCACTTCACAAAGGACCTGCAGCTTCTCCTGCTCCCCAGGTAACCCGGAGACGGCTTTCCGCAGCTGGCTTCCGGTCCTGCAAGCGCCTTCCCGCTCCCCTTCCTTCCCGGCACTTAGTTCTCCCTCCTTGCTTCCTAAAGAGTATGCTGCACTCTCTCCCCGAGCTCTGCTAGCCTATGAGGGTCCCGACTTGGAGCGCTGAGACGACGCAAACACACGTGACAGAAAGAGGCAATGCAGCTGGAAGGCTCCTGCCGCCCTGCCACGTGGCTACCGTTGCCAGGCAACGCAGGAAGCCATCCCTTGAAAGAGCCTGACTTAGAGACCTAGTTGCTCTGAAGTCGGTCTACACACTGTTCTGTTTTTGTCCTTCTTCCCCGAACAGCTACCCCGGATGCAACGGAGAAGCCAGAAAAGGTGTCTAAGAATTGGTCTCTGGGGTGATGGTGTAGCTAGTAGCGTGGAATCTGAGCAAGTACCGGTGCACCGCTCTGGTTCTTTCTTTATCCTTAGGCTTGTATCTACTAGGTCCTGTAACCACCAGCAGCAAGCTGCCAAGGTGCTTCATACTGTTGATTGTCTAACAGCACTGGTTACCACGACTGCCTCCGAGTGTGATACGTTGTGTTGAGATCCGCCATATTTGCATTTTACCCTCAAAGCCAAACAAACGGTGGCAGGGCATATGCTTTCATTCGTTCATACAAGCACCATACATCCCAGAGTATGACTTTTTGACTTAGATTACCATAGAAGTTGGGTTTGAGAGAGGGAAGGAAATTTGAGCTTCTGTGATGAAGCTTCTTCATCGCAATTAATGCACAGATGTGATATGAGGATGTCATATTATAACAGAAGGATTGAACAGCAAGCCGGCCTGGAAGTTAGGAAACTATTCTAAAAGTTCCTGACTTATTCTGGCTTTTGCTAGCTGTGTTACAGATTGAGTCTCAATCCTCTGGGCTTATTTTCTTTAGCAGGTGGGGTGGAGGAAGAGTTGAAATGATTGGCATGTTAATGTTTCCAGGCCTGGAAAGTCTGTGGGTTCATGACTATGAAGATAAAGTATAGCCAGTGAAAGCAGATGAAAACCAGCGTGCAAGATTATGTTTCTAATCATCTCATAAGTAACTCATTCTCCAAACTTCTGTTTTCTTCATTAATATAAACCTCAAAAGATTCTGTAAGAATAAAAGACACAATATACTGGAGACTCAGCAAACAGCTATTCAAATGTTACTTTTAAGTTTTAAAAAACATTGTCAGGTAAGAATTGATTCTAGCTTTATCCATCAAATGCTGTTTTGCTTGAGGTTTGGGAATTTGATTTTTCAGAATAGAAATTTGATAGGCATATTAATGTGTATGCAACCAAGAATTTCTAGGACAGATTACTATCTCAGAACCCTTAGTTTAGCTTTAAATAAAAAGAATTAAATGTTAAAGTACTGTTTCTGCAGTGTCATAATGCATATCACTTTAAAATGATGGCCTAATGGCAGAGGCCTGTAATCCATCCTGTTCTAGAGGCCAAAGTGGAGGCCAGAGGATCACAAGTTCAAGACCAGACTGGGCTACAAAGTTAGTTCAAGGTTAGTCTGGGTAATTAAGTGAGATTCTTTGCCTGAAAATAAAAAGTAAGAAGATGGCTGGGGATATGGCTAAGTGGCAGGATGTTTCCCCAGTATAGATGACTTAGGTGCAGAGACAGTAAAGACATCCTCCTGGAAGGCTGATGGGAAAGATTAGACTTTGTCTTCAGAATGGTTTCAACAGTGTCTATTCATGAATGTTTACACAGAAGAAAAAAGATTGAGAGGAAACTTTTTAACATTTTGTTGTGTTTTGTTCATCCTAAATAGTGGATTGAAAGTAATTTAAACATGCTTTAAGCATTTGTTTCATGTGTTTCAAGTTGCAGATATATCACTTTTATAACCAGAAAAATTTGAAAGCATAAATCTCCATGCAAACCTGTAGTCACCAATGCTGTTTTGGCATTTTAGGTTTTTTAAAAGAGATACCTGTCCTATATTGCCATTATTAAAGTGGCCTTAGAAAAGGACTCTAAAAATTTATGGCCACTTTTCCTATGTGTGTCTTCTTTTTCTATTGAAAAGCTTCCTTTGAAGTACAAGGGATTTTGTGAGCAGATGCAGAAATATGTGAAGGAAGAATTGGATTCTTAAACCAGATGCACTGGACATTTTTATGACATCTCATAACCTTTCTAGAAAACAAAAAAAATATATTTTGTAAGAGCATATTATAATAGAAAGAATTGCATGTTTATTATGTAGATGGTTTTATCTAACCAAGGAATGGTTAAGTTAGTTACTTCAAGTTATTGGTTTAGTTCATGCACTTGCTGCTTGAGATTGGGAGTAGACATGGATGAGCCATAGTGTGTATTGTTAGAAACTGTGACTAAATATACTGTTTTCTTAAATTCTAAGTTCTTTTAATGTCTTGGGAATTTTTTAAAGCAATATCTTGGATAAGAAATGTGGCATTGGTGAGAAGTGTGACATAGTTGTTTGTTCCTCAAGGTTACATGTACTCAAACAAAATAGCAAGAAAGGGGCTAGAGATGTTGCTAGTGCTTGCCTAGTGTGGAAGAGGTTCTGAGTTTAGTCTCTGGTATCTTAAAGAAGGGAGTGGGGGGAAGAAAATATGAATAAGAGTACATCATACCATATTCATTGTGAAAGTCTACCGTTTATGTGAAAGTGGTTTATTTTGTCAGGTGTTACTTGACAGAAAACTGTTGAAATCTGATGAGATGAGAGTAATCACGAAGTCAGAGAAATGAAAATCTGACATGATGTTTAAAGGCTGGTGGTATTAGGTACATTTAAGCCTGTCATCATTGCCCAAACACAGAATCTGCCCTTCTTTAAGCCCTCATTCATGATTGTATTTTGAAAACAATGAAATATTCTTGGTTAGAAGATTTTTTGAAAGACTATTTATAACTTTCCATTCATATATAAAAAACCTTCATTTCAGGGTTAGATCTCTCCATCCTAGATCTGGCCAAGGCTGCCCTATTGTTCTTCCTGATGATGGTCAAATGTAACCATTAGATGAAGGAAACATATTTCAAAAAGAAGAAAGAGCCACTGTCATAAATTTCTGGTTGCATGATAAAGTTTTAAAAAGAACTTAAGGTCTCCAAAGTTGCAGAATTAGCCTGTGATACACTTTGCACTACACACCCATAATTATCAAATCTGAAACTTAACATCTGTATAGTGCTATCAGTTTAGGTATAAACCAAATTCCAATGTTGCCAGTTTTTCCAGCTTTCATAGTGCTTCATCCCAGTTGAATGCAGGATCCCATGTGTCACTGCTCTGTGTTCTCCAACACGAATTACTCTCTGATTTTCACTATTTAAAGTAAGTACCTTTGCCACTGTTGAAGAGTACGAGGCAGATGTTTTGTAAAGTGGCTCATTCTGAGTTCTCCTAGGGATTTCTCATGGCTAGACCAGAGTTACAGATTTTGGCAAAAGTACACAGAAGAGATATTTCTGACTAGGCAGGTGTTGGCACTTTAAGAACTAGAAAATAAGATTTTTTAAAAGTCCTTTCCCAGTTAATTAGTGGTGGATCTGGGGTGGTAAAGTTTACTGTGGGCATTTCGCTCCACATTTTATATTACTGTTGGTTAGGTTTCTTTGATCAAAATGCCATGAAATTGTGGTGTTCCTGATAACTGTTCCCTCGGTTCATCTCCAGTTCCCTCTGTGCAGTATGCTGTATCTGCATAGGAAGCTGCTGCAGTCCACTTGGAGCGTTGCTAGTGGGCAACTGTGACAGTTTGCTCAGACTTAAGTTCTTAAATAGTGCAAGAGGGAGGAACCTGGAAGAGAAGAAGGATGAAAGGCGGGGGAGGGAGAGGAAACTGTTGGGGCTGCAGAAAAATTAATAATAAAGATGAAAAAAGAAAAAGAAATTCAATATTATGTCTCAGGGACCCTCGGTTGTATGGGTGCCAAAGCATCATGACCTATGCCATGAAAACCCTGGCTTACCCCCCGTTGTGTAGCTCTTATTCTATGCATTTTGTGAAAGAGGATACTAAACTCAGGGTGAACAGTTGACTTTCCCAAGACACAGAACTGGTAAAGAGCCCTGCCGGGAGCAAACCCAATATTGCTTTTGCATTTTCACCTGATTAGAAATTACCTCTTATCAGTGACATAGTTTAGGAGCAGAGGGAAACCCATAGGTGTCTGATTCCTCCTCCCCTATTCCCCAGCCACACATACAACCCAGACTCCCTGAGATACAATATTAATTTTTTTTCATTTTTACTAATAATTCATTTTTCTCCAGCCCCAACAGTTTCCCCTCCCTCCATCCCTCCTCTCTTCCAAGTTCCTCCCCCAAATCCTTCCCATTCACTCCTCCTTTCTGTTCAGAAAAGGGTAAGCCTCTCAGGTATGTCAACCAGCCATGGCATATGAAGTTGCAGTGAGACTAGGCACCACCTCTTTTGTTAAGGCTGGATGAGGTAACAGGAAAAGAAAAGGGTCCCAAAAGAAGGTAACAGGGTTAGAGTCAGCCCCTGCTCCTTGTGTTAGGAGTTCCATAAGAAGACCAAGCTACACAACTGTAACATATACAGAGGGCCTAGGTCAGTCCTATGCTTGTTCTCTGGCTGTTCAGTCTCTGTGAACCCTCAGGAGCCAGGATAGTTGATTCTGTGGGTTTTCTTGTGTTGTCCTTAGTCCCTCTGGCTCCCATAATTCTTCCTTCCCCACTTTCACAGGATTCCCAGAGCTCTGACTAATGTTTGGCTGTGGGTCTCTGCATCTGTTTCCATCAGTTGCGGGGTGAAGCCTCTTGATGATAGTTGGGCACTAACCTATGAGTGTAGCAGAATATAATTAGGAATCATTTCAGTAAGTTTTTTTTTTTTTTTTTTTGCCAGTCGTGTTTGGGTCAATCTTAGATCTCTGGGCTGTCCAGCTTCTGGGTCCTGGCCCTCCAGGAAGTGTCAAGGATGAGCTCCCTCTCACAGTATGAGTCTCAAGCTGGACCAGTCATTGATTGGCCCCATAATTTATGCACTACCTTTGACCCAGCCTATTTTGTAGGCAGGGAAAATTGTAAGTCAGAGGGTTTGAGTCTGGGTTGGGGTCCCAATCTCTCTACTGAAAGTCTTGCCAGGTTACAGGAGATGACCAGTTCAGACGGAAGCTTCCTTTAATATAAAAGGGAGTTTGTTGGTCAGGACCACATTTGATAGATTATTTTTTTAAGCTGACCTGAAATTGATCATCAGTATTTTATACGTAGAATATAGTATTTGTTCTGTTTACCTAAGCTCCATTTATATAGGGTAGTCGTCAAGTACTATTTCCTTCCCTGGGTCTTTCTATCTTCTTTGTTCTTTCTTTCCTGTTCTACTTTCTAAGAGCTCACTCTTCATGGTATGCTGGTCCTTATTCAAAAGGCAGTGCCCCAGGCTCACCTTGGGTCCCTGCCTGGCTGGACCCCCAGCCTTCTCACAAGGAACACTTCTCCAGGTTGTGCCCTTGGCATTAGTGCACCCTAATGATTGGGAGCCTCTTTCCTAAACACTGTGGTCCAAGCCCAAGTCTTCCTTCCAGATTTTTCTCAGGAAAGATTTGTTCTTTCAGGATTGAAGTTGCTATGCCCTGGTACAGTATGGGAGGCACAGAGATGATTTATGAACAGAGATGGCACACTGACTCCAGCTTGACTTAATTGGCCTGGGCATCTGCAGATTCCTCTATATTATTTCTTAGTAAGACTTGTGTTTTATTGGCATTTAGGAGTTGACCACACAGAGCAAAATCGTTCTTAGATCATTGCGCTGTCCTATCACTTGAATGTTCTTGGTCTAGTCATTTAACTGAAATTCATCCATAGCTCTTTTTGCCTTTGCCACAGCCATTTTGTTTTCTCTTGAACTGCCCCTCCATTACCAGTTGAGCTTACTTCTGATTGGCTAACAGTCTTTTGACTGCTCCTTTGCCTCCTGAGAAGAGTCAAGTCAATGTGATCTGTAGCCATGAGAACCCTCACTGGTTCCTTCCATCTCTATCCTTATGCCAGGCCAGCAGCCAACAGCCAGCATTTAGGATGTACACTCCTCTTTGCTGTCCATTATTCTGACTGACTCATTGGAGAGACAGCTTCAGTGAGGGTACAGCCCTGAATAGTCAAGTACAACCCTTCCTGATCTCATTTCTGTGTTAATTATAGTTTTTTAACAACTTTCACCTTGTATACATTTTCAAATAGAATCAGTTCTCTTCAATATTAATATCTTATTCTATTTTAACACTATACTGTTCAAAATTTTACATATTTTCATCTATTCTTAAAAACAAAATACATGGGGCTGGAGAGATGGCTCAGCGGTTAAGAGCACTGACTGTTCTTCCAGAGGACCTGAATTCAATTCCCAGCATCCACATGGCAGCTAACAACTGTCTGTAATTCCAAGATCTAACACCCTTGCACAGTTATACATGCAGGAAAAACATCAATTCACATAAAATAAAATAAATACATAATTTCATTATTTAGCTGTCCAATATTTCAGCTCCCCTATAAACCTTCCATTATGCCTTCTCCTCCTCTTCTTTTTAAAAAGTCAATTCAGTGATAATGAACTATCTAATTAATATCAGTATTCTTTCAAGTTTTAATTTAATGACTATTTGTCTGTTTCTGTTAAATCAGTTTAATACTTAATTCTTTGGGGGCCCTATTCTGATAGGACTTAGGATTTTACTTATTGCTGAGGGTAATGATAATGGGGTGTGTGAATGTGTGCTAACAAAATTCATTGAATGCCTACCTTGCTCTGAGGATGGTTTTTAAAGGTATCAGATATGTAGTAGATCATCAATCCTCCCAATTCAACTAGATTCACAGATAAGAATTCTATGAGGGCTTAATACGTCACTGGAGGTCATGTAATTGGCAAGTGTAAGAGCCAACATGTGAGCCCAGTTATTTTGATTCCAGACCCCATACATGAACTATAAAATGGCAGAAATAACCATGCATGCTAATTTGCTGATAACCTCTTTGAAAGCTTATAAGTATTCCATGGAAGCTACCTTTTTTGTGGTGGTAACATACAACATAGACATTCTAAATCAACCTTTGTTATTGCTGTTCTTGTGGTCTTGTTTGGCTGCATGAATTATGTAAACAGAGCAAAGCTGTCTTGTAAATTTATCTCTGTCTCCATTGGTCACTCCACTAAGATTACCATAGATAAAACAAGGCTTTTAAAACATGAGTCCCAAGGTGCATGTAGGAAGTTATATTTATGTATTGCCTGTAGCTAAAAGGTCAACCTGGACAGAGCCCTGCAGGCAGAATGGAGGTGAAGAGTGCTAAATCTGAGGCAGTTTGGGGATCTCTGTCTGGCTTGTAGTTGTGATTTATGGTTAGAACACTTTTTTCAAGGAGTAGAAACACGTGATAGCAAGGTAGATATAGTAGTGCTTTTGGCCCTCTGCACAGGATAAGGAAATTCTTTCTAAAGAATTCTCACCTGTTAATGGAGCTCCTAAAGGGTCTACAATTCACTAATTATAGAGTGTAGATTTGAGTGATTACCAATCTATACACTTGTTAGGGTGAGATGAGGCTTTAAAATTAGCTGAGGCCACCTTGTTAACTTTTTCTTATAGTCACCAATGAAGACTATAGACATCCTATCATATTCATTCATCTTCACTCAGGAGTCCTTTGGGGACACATAAAAATACAGTGATCAAGAGAAGTGGATATGTTTGATTAAATATCTGATTTGTTTTTAACAGATAGTTTAAAAAAAAAGGATAAAAAAGATACCTTGAACTAGGGACAAGTATACAGTAAAGAGGTAGAGTTTTAAGGAAATAGTAAGGACTAGACTATTGTGCAACAGCACTCTGATGCATAACTAGGTTTGGTTAAAAAAAAATCTAATGCAGACAACTTTGGCTGCCAATGTCTTGGAATTCTCTAGCTACCACATGCCACTAACTGGAGCATGCAAGGTCAGTAACTCTGTGAAGAAAGTTTGGAAAAGATAAACATTCACATGAATGTTACTCTTGACATTGGAAAGTTAAATGAACACATCGCTCCTTGTGTTCTGTGGGGATGTTCATTACAAGGAAGTGTAATGCCTGGCCATTTGATCCTACAGGCATGTCTGCGTGATGCCATAAAACTTACCTGGACTCATCAAACTTGCTTTTCTCATTTGCAAAAGTGTTAGTAGTGCTCACATTGTAAGAATTGTATGTGGATTAGAGTTTACTACATGTGTAAAGTCCCTTGGTGTGTTCAGTACTCAGAAGCTCTTCCCTTTTGATGAGGACTGCCCCTGCTCTTTCCAGCCTTAATAGTATTTCCCCACCGTCTCCCTTCCTTCCAGACACCCAACCAAATTAATCTCCCAGAAGCAGAAGCAGAAGCAGACTTGTAACTTTTCATAAAGTCTGTGCTCCTTGTGATATTTAAAGTCTTCTGTAGGCCATTGCTATTAAGATGGATCCTTGGCCCAGTGATGCATAAACTTTCCCTTTGCTTAGAGCCACCACTTTGACTTAGTAATATTTCTTTTTTAAAAGACCTTTCTTCCTGTCTATATTTTTCTGAATTCTACCATTCTTTTTCTTTTTCTTTTACTTGATTTATGGCAGGGTCTTACTTTGTAGCTTTTGCTAGGCTCAAACTTGCAGTCTTCTGCTTCTGTTTCCCAAATGCTGGGATCATAGGCCTGTATCACACTGCCTAGCTGTTTCACCACTTTCAAAAGCTATGTACAGATTTTGTACATCAGTTATAGAGTGGCTTAAACCAAAATGCAGCAAAAGAATCTAACAAAACATTCTAGAAAATTTTGTTCTCTAGCTGGAGGTAATCAATTCCACTTTGCAATTATATCTCTCATTTTGAAATTGTATAAGACTTCATCCTTGTCTAAAGAAATGTGCAGACATCTCTATCTGTTCAGCCTGTATCTAAAAAATATTTGCTTGAGACAGATGGAAGCACATGCCTTTGTTCTGTAGATTATTTTTAGATACTTCAGCAGGAAGCAGCAGTTCTATATACATTGTTTCACAGATGACCTATAGGCTTCACTTAGCATACAGAATTCCCAAGGTATTATCTTCTTGGAGGCCCCTACATTTCCTGAAAATTGAGGATGAGCCCTTCCTGTTGAATCATAACTATGATCAGTATATGTGAGATAAATGAGGTAGTACATAAGTTCTTATTGTTATGATTCCTATCATAGAAACCCCAGTAGTTATTTATTAAATGAATTCAGTGAAAAACAAATCAGTGTAGTGATACATGAGAAAATCTGTAGCATTGATATCAAACTATTGTTGAATAGAAACCATACACTTTCGCATATTTTGTTTTTAATTGATTACATCTGATGTTAAGTGTTTGTCGCAGGTAGTGAGTATTGTTATTTCCCAATGCACCTACACATTCATATTGCTGGAAGGTAGTCGCAATTTTATTTCAGTGACTTTTCCATGTAGGCTATAGGTTTCTAACCTCTTGCTGGGGCTGAATTTTACTTTGCCAGCTATAGTCTTAGTTTTCATGGTGCTGCTACAGGGAAGTATGAACATATTGACAATTAAGATGAAAAACTTTTGTTTTGAAAACAGTTCTGCTTCAAGGGGCTGTCTACTTCAATAAATATGCTGTGTTAGCTCTACGATAATTACTATTACTAATTGTGAGTTTTTTTCCTCATTCAATCACACATTTGAAGTCTCGTGGAGGAAACTTGTTGAACCATACCTAGCCCTTTTGCCCTGTTGATGTTGGTGTGCTCTGCATAGAGCAATCCTACCTCTCATTGCAATTATGTGATAGACACAGTAAGGCCAGGCTTAAACTTCTAATGTGCTTGCTTTCAGTTGCACCATGGTAAGAGTGGAAAAGCATAATAAAAAATTTTGTATGACCAAGTACTACAAATAATTTATGTATTCTTTCAAAATACCTAATAGCACTTTGACATCTGGTCAGAGAAACTTTATTGCTGTACTCACATACTAATTTGTCATGTATATGTTTAATAAAACCTTAAATCAATGCAGTATAATCACAGAATAATTATGCAATATCGTGTTTCTTGGGAGAAAAGAATTGGCGTTAACAGTTGCTGTGCCTCAATCTATTTGGGCTGCTACAGTAGTGCCATAGATTGGGTAGCTTAAACAACAGCATATTCTTCAAATTTTGGAGGCTTAAAAAAGTCCAATATCAAGGTACTGGTGAGTTCCACTTCTGGTGAGGACCTCCTTTCTAGTTCATAGAGAGTTGTCATCTCACAGATGAGAGAGACAAGAGGCTTCTCTAGGATCTCTCATAAGGACAGTAATCTGTGAGAATTACCCCCTCATGACCTAATCACTTCCCTGCTTCATTTTTCAATACCTTCACATTGGTAACTAAATTTCAACATAAAGTTTTGGGATTCGTAGACATTGTCTATTTTAGTATGTGATTTCAGTGGCCAAACATTTTGTAAAACCAGGACTAGTTCTTGAAAATCTTTGAAATGTGTTGGATGTTCCAGTGTTTCATCATTGACATGACATCTAGCAGCTGTTTTTCACATTCTAAAATGGAGTAGAAATTCTTTAGCTAACCATGTGTCCTTAATTTTAAATGGGAATATATTAACATATTTATGAGTTACATAGAGACATAGCTTGTTCTCTGATATTTTTTCTAACTAGATGGCCTTTTGATCAGTTTTCATTTTGAAAGTTACATGTTCACTGTAGATCATGTGGATGCAGGATACATTATCAGCCATTTCCATTGGTTCACATGGCTAGATAGAATGGGAGAGAAGAAAGTGGTTGGCTCTTCAAACGGTGTGTTATGAAGCTGTGATCACTAATGCAGTTACTATCATTTGAATAGCATTTAAAGTCTAGTAGAGAGAGGTGCTCATGCTTACATACATGCACATGTGCACACACATGCATACACCACATACAGTAAAGAAAAAAAAAGAAGGGAAAGAATGGAGAGTGGGTATGTAAAGTGGAAAAAAATTAAAACCCTGAGTTAGAGGAAAAAGTTGAATAATGTAAAAGGGAAATAGATAGAAAAATCATTAGAAGGTTAATCTAGAGACTCCAAGAGGGTTAGAACTTTAAAGGTCAACTGAAGGATGAGGTATTAATAGAGTAAATAAAGGCTGGGGGTTATCAAATAGCATTTACATTGATTTACCCCCGGGATGGTAGCATCAATGATTGTAGAATGGCCATTGAGGCTGAAAGCTACACACGAACAAGAGGTGAGAAAGTGAGGATTGCCCTTTTCAGTAGCCTGCTTGTGCACAGACTGTCTCTGAGGGTAAAGAGTTGTGAACGTGGCATCCTAAGCCAGCCTTTGGCAGCATGATTATACAATCAAGTGTAAAGATGGAGAAGCTGGAGATAAAGGGAAGAAAGAAGCAAAGCCATCCAGAGTAACTGTGAACAGCAGGGAGAGAGCTGCCTCTGGGAGAAGGTGGAGATGGGAGTGCTGGTTGTTGTGGCCAGGAGTTTCTTGCCTGCAGTCCTGCTGCCACTTAGCCCCAAATCAGCACACAAAGACTTGTATTAATTACAGATGGTCTGGATTATGGCTCAGGCTCATTACTTACTACCTTGTTCAACTTAACCCATTTCTACTAATCTATGTCTTGCCTTGTGGCTCCTGGCTTACCTGTACTTTTACATCTTGCTCTCTCAGTGGCAGCCTACAGTATCTCTCCCTGACTCTCAGTGGCAGCCTACAGTATCTCTCCCTGACTCCTCCCTCCTTCCCCTTTATCTATGCTTGGATTTCTCGCCTGCTTTGAAGATGCCTTGCCATAGACCAAACAGTTCTTTTTGTTAACCAATGGAATTCACAGCATACAGAAAGACATCCCACATCAGTTGTTAACTGTTTATTATTATTGTTGTTGTTATTATTATTATTATTATTACCATCTATGGTGGCTGTCCCTTAAGTAACAGCTGCCTAATCAGAGATTGCAATTCTGCCGCTACCAGTAGTGGTTAGACTGCAAAGGCCGCATCTGGGGGGAGATTGTCAGGCACCAACTCTTTCAAAACTACTAAGAGAAACTTTGTCTAAACCTAAATAATTCGCAGTTCCAGGTTTGAGGTGGAATTCTGCTTGTTCGGAGAGGCTGAATAGCAAGTAGCTACCCTTCTCTCTTTGCTGGTGTCTTTCAAAGAACTCAGCAATCTTTTCTCAGCTCCCACTTACAAAGCCCTTGCTACATGTGGTTCCTCTCTACCACTTCCTGTCAGCGACCTGCTGACTCAGCCTCCTGCTCAAAGGTTAATTTTATCTAAGTAAACACACCTTTGAATTGATTCCAAAAACAGTAGGAAAAAATGCACTACACTTTAAAATAATGTTCCACAACATGGATGTGGGTCTAGATGAGTTTTCTGGAGGGACTCTAAATGTGTTGGACATTAGCTCTTCCAAGGGGTGAGATTTGAGGAGATAGTGGAGATTAATGGGTTAATGTATGGGCTCTGAAGGCAGACACCATTTTAGTCTAATTCTTCCATTTGATAAGTAGGTAATGGAAGTTGGGGTTTGGGGCAAGCACTGGAATCTAGAGCGCACTGTTTTATTCATCTGTAAGATGAGCAAGAGTTACCAGCATGACTCCTACAGCCAGGCTACCAGTGTTTGGGCCTTGTATGCTCCACTACAGTTATTTCTTCTTTAAAATCTATAAAGTGAAGACAATAATATCTACCTGTGATGGTCGCTATGAGTTAGTGTTTATAGGGATCTAGGATAGCACCAGGTTCAGTGTGTAGACTACATTTATACAAATGTTTTATAAATAGTGTTGAGACCCTAGCTGAAATTAAAACTAGAAATTGATTTTATAGGTAGATTCTACAGAGTTGTGACATTTTTATTGTTGCCAAAATTATATAGCTTTTAAGTATATAAAGAGCTTACTAGCCTTAAGCCATGAAGGAGTCAGTCTCTCACCTGGCTGTTGAGACACAATGGCAAGGGGAGCTGAGATTGTTCATGGACAGCACAGTCCAAGTGGAAGAATATTGACGTTTATGATTTTAAAATGGCAGAATTATGATAAGACCTCAGATTCAGTATGAACTAGACAGAAGTAAAATCAAACAAATGTATGGAAAGCTAATGTGCTGAATAGCTTAATTGTCAGGTAATAAAACTCCCCTGGATAGCTAGAGCTTGACAAGAACCAGATTTCCAAATCTGCAGTAAATTTAAGAGTGTACCCCAATGCCATTCATCTCCCCATCCTTTCATATCTACGTTCTGCCCTTGTATTCTCTCTCCCCGAAATGAAAGAAAAAGAAGAAAACACCTCATTATGGAGCTATAGTGTATCAGAGTCACACAGTAGACCCTTTAGTCCACACATCTCTAGTTGCAAATGTTCATTGCAATGAGTCATTGGTCTTATTCAAGGCTTCTGGTTTCTGCTACACTTTCAATACTGGATCTGCACTGGGACTCCTTGTTAGATATTCTGTTGTTGCCCTGTGCTATGGAGATCCTGCATCATTGGATCTTCAGGGCTGGCCCCTTCATGTGCTCTAGCAGTTCATAAATGTGTATGTAGCCACCTGGTCCATATGAATTTCTCTCACCTGTGGACCCACAGCCACTTACAAAGCTTATAAACTAATTACTCAGAGGCTTATATTAATTACAAATTGTATGGTCTATGGCTCAGGCTGTGACTAGCTAACTCTTTCATATGAAATTTACCCATCTGTTAATCTATGTGTCACCGCATATCTCATGGCTTACTTGTGTGTTCCATTACATCTTGCTGCCCCAGCAGCTGGCAGTGTCTATCCTGACTCTGCCTTTCTTCTCCCCCTCTTTCTGAATGGATTTCTCACCTAACTATACGCTGTCTTACCATAGGCCATATACAGCTTCTTTGTTAACCAGTGGTAGTAACACATTCACATACAGAAAGACCTCCCACATCATGGATAGGTGTTGGGATGAGCCAACTCATAGCCCTGGATCTGGATGTGGGTGGTAACTGAGTTTGTGTGACCGGAAATTCTCCCCCTGAATCTTCATCACCATGGCTAGCTCACCCAGCACTGCAAGCAGAAAGGGGAAGGGCCAGCTCTCCTGCTCTCCTGCCTCTGGGAGTCTTTATGAGCCCTTGGTTGGCTTTGTATTGTGATGCTTGTTTTAGTAGCAAAACAAAGTCAGAGGGCTAATAGAAAGGTAGCCTTTTGAGTGGTAAGGTGGCTCTGGGGCTAAGAGTACTTGATGTTCTTAGGGAAGATCAAGGTTCAGTTCTAAAGTACCTACATGGTATCATCCAAACATCTGTAACTCCAATTCCATGGCAACCAATATCCTCTTCTGAGTGCCACAGTCACCACACATGTACCGTTCGTGTAGGCAAAGCACTCATACACATAAAAATAAATGAGTCTTTAAAAAGTTAAAGACTTGTCAGGAATGGTGGTGCACACCTTTAATTCCAGCACTTGGGAGGCAGAGGCAGGAAGATCTCTGTGGGTTCAAAGCCAGCCTGGTCTATAAAGTGATTTCCAGAACAGCCAAGGCTGTTATACACAAGCCTTTGGAAATCGTTAAAAGGCTTTGACCTGAAAACATCTGACATAGGGACTAAAGCCTCACTGTGGTGTAGTAAGCATTTCTGGCCCAGACTAATCCCAAGATTTGGACCCGCCTGCAGCTCCTAGCCCTGACCAGCAGTCCCAAAGTCCCAAAGAAACACACAGAAGCTTATATTAATTACATGATGTTTGGCTTATGGCTCAGGCAAATTGCATAAAGTTCCCATGAGGTTGGTATGCAATCACAGTGTGTTTATGAAGGATGGGGTGGGGAACATAGAGCAGAGAGGAGAAAAGTGGACCAGATACTGGATCTGTGAACTCAGCCAAGCCTGATGACCCGGAGTGTGACTGGATACACATGGTGGAAGGAGAGAAAAACGCCCAAAAGTTTTTCTGACCTTCACACGTGGTGGCAAATGTACACATGGGTGTTGGGAGTGGGGGGGTGGAGATGTAATTTTTAAAATTAAAATAAAAGATTAAAAGATGTTGGGATCCTGAGAAAAACCAGGCAAATAGGTGAAAGATAAAGCGGAAGATGCTGGACATAGTACGACAGGTACACAGTCCCGGCAATTCGGAGGTTGCATCAGGAAAACCTTCGTTTGAAGCAGTGTCAGATGCTCAGAGTTCCTGTCTAGACAGAACTATATAGTGAGATCTTGTTACAAAACAACAAACAGAAACAAAGAAAAAAAGCAGAAAGAGGCATTCTGGAAGCCAAATTAGCAAAATGTTTTATAAATTAATATGTGCCCCACTCACACATGCACACTCACGTACACATGCATACACTCATCACTAACAATACACTTACATACCCTCACACACACTCATACACTTGCACATATATGTGTGCACACATATACATGCACTCATGCAATTACACTCACAATTACATTTTCACACATCCATTTACATGCTTACACACATAGTCACTCAGACTCACTCTCTCTCTCTCTCACACACACACACACACCTTTGTGTCCACATTTTCCTGTCTTGTGGAATAACACACAAAAGGTAAACGGCTACTTTTCAAGTATTAGACCCTCTTCCTCACTGCTGCTTTCTTCACATTCTTCAGTGTTTACCAAGAAGTTAGTCTTATGAACCTTGCTATGAGGCCTCTATGTAAATAATGAAGTATTTAATACTTCAGTAAGTAAATCCTTTGGGCTTAAGAGCATCACCTTTATGCCTTCTACCCATGACCTGTAGTAAAGTCTACTCACATGGTAGCACAGATGTCTAAGATTGTTGGCTGTATCAGAAACTCAGCCTTTAGTAAGAGAACCTGTGACCTAAGATGATGCTGCCTAAGCATTTAGAAGCACACACGTGCGCACGCACACACACACATTTGGTTTCAGCTTGGATGACAATAGGAGGGAAAATATTTTCCTGACAGGAGTGAGAAGGCTGGACAGAATATGAATAGTAACATCCATCTGAGCCATGCAGAAAGTATCAAGAGAATGTGTGATTAGAATCATCGGATATTTGGCTGTCTTTTTCAACCAAAAGATGGATTTGAACCAGATTACCACTTCTATGACTTAGTTTTGAAGAAAGAGGAGGGGGGCAAGGCAATTATTTGTCTCTTTGTTCAAAGGCCTTTTGTATCGTCGATCCCTGGAAGGCTAGTGGAGAAGCCAGCCTTTCACATCCATTAAGGTCAACCCTGAAACTGTTGAATTTGATCTCTTCCATTTACCATCTGGATACAGTAGAGAAAAAGCTATTCTGCGTTGGGTTGCTGGACACCATCCAGAAAATAATATGTCAGGGCATCAAAGGCTTGAGACTCTTGGTCCATTCTGCCTAATGATCACAGGCAGTGTCTGCACTCCAGTTCTGGAGTACGTTTCATTTTTGCAGTGACAATTTATATCCCAGTAAAATAGATCACAAGGATTACTGCCAGCTTGTCAGAGCTAAGATTCCTCTATCGTAGACATCCCTCCCCCTCAAAAAAAAAAAAAAAAGACTATTTTAATTGGGCAAAGCTTGATTTCTAAAGCTCATTTTTCTCTGTTCCAATCTGCCTTCTTTCTCATGGACAGCTGTTACTTACTGCAGGAAAGATTTTAACTTATAGACTGTTTCATTCTATACCCAAACCCCAAATTTAAAATCTTCTTTAAAAAGACCTCATTTAAGTGGGTATTCATCATCATCTTTATAAGGGAGTTCAGTATCTGGCCAGCTAATGACACTGCTGGCGGTTATCCAGGAATCTGACAACCACATCTCATTATTCACACCAACTGGAGTCAATTGTGGCTGTTTTATTATTATCATTATTATTAAATGTAGATAGGAAGTAATGGCAGAAGCATGTCCTGAGTCTTCCCTGAGATATAGAGACTGTGATGTCAGAGCACATGGCTGCATGTTAAGATAGCTGGAGGCCAACTAATGCTAGGCTTTGATACAACAGCCTTGCTTTGGATCTTTGCAAGATATGCCCAGCCGTAAATTTATAGCTGGAGTACAAAAACACAAAACAGTAACAAAACAAACTGTAGAGAATTGTCATTTTGTCCCTTACAGTGAGGAAAAACTGCAGGAAAAATTCAAAACCCTTTCCTGTGTCAGGATGTTCATAGACAAAGCGGCAGGTCCCCATATTTCTGTTCTGACCCAGGGAGCTGAGCTGTCTCTGAATTCTGCCTGTCATTGAAGGCACATGTGATGCTTCTAGGTTTGCACTCTGCTCATGTTCCCCAGGAGGTCCACTGCCTCCTCTTCTCATCTTGGGGAAGCTTCTCAGAATCTTCTGTGCTTCTCTTTTAATTTTTCTATCCTGGTGTCTTAGTTAGGGTTTTGTTACTGTGAATAGATCCTGTGATCACAGCATCTCTTATAAAAGAAAACATTTGATTGAAGCTGGGTTTAGAGTTCAGAGGTTTAGTCCATTGTCATCATGGCAGGAATCATGGTAGCTTGGAAGAAAATGCCCCCCAAAGGCACTAATCAGAGGTGTGGCCCTGTGGAGTAGGTGTGGTCCTGTTGAAGGAAGTGTGTCTCTGTGGAGGCTGGCTTTGAGGTCTCATACATGCTCAAGCCACTCCAGTGAGACAGTTCATTTCCTGAACTCTTAGCTCCTCTCTAGCAACATGTCTGCCTGCATGCCACAATGACCCACCATGATGATAATAGACTGAACTTCTAAACTGTAAGTTACCTACCACAATTAAAAATTTATTTCATAAGAGTTGCCATGGCCATGGTGTATCTTCATAGGAATAGGAACCCTAACTAATACAGTAGCCTTGTTTTGCTAAGTGTGTACATGTGGGCGCTTGTGTGTGTGTATGTGGTTGTGTGTATGTATGTATATGTGTGTGCATGTGTGTCTCTGCATGTGTGCATGTGGGCATGAGTGTTCATGTGCATGAGTGTGTCTGTGTGTGTGTGTGTGTGTGTGTGTGTTTGTACAGGGTATACACAGTGACCAGGACTTTGGTCTCCTCTATTGTTCTTCACCTTTTTTATTTGTTAGGTTTTGAAAATAAAATTCTGTCATTTCCCCTTTCCCTTTCCTCCCTTCAACCCTTCCTATGAACCCCTATGCTGTCTTAAATTCATGGCCTCCTTTTCTTTGTTTGTTAATGTGTGTCTCATTATGACATCTGCTGTTCTTTCCTAGTATCAGTAAATCCCAGTTTGGCTTTAGCATTGGTGTGAAGAAACACCCACCCTTCTGCTGCTGTAGAAGCGGAGAAGAAGGCGGCTGTCCCCTTCCTGTGCTCTCAGGTCCGTCCAGTAAACAGTATGTGCACAGGACTCGCTTGTGACCATCTTTGAACCTTGTAGGGAGTAGAGGACTAAGCCATCTCCCTGACCCTCTGTCTTTTACAGATATTTTCTCCAGATCTGTAGCTTGCCATGTCATTATCAAGATGTTCATTCTTGTAGAACTTTATAATTTTATAAAGTTTATAATTTTAATTGTGTCTGCTTTATCAATTATTTTCTTCATGGATTATGCCGCAAGTCATCACTATGTCCACGGTCAGTAAAGTTTTTCTGCCTTTAGGAGTCACATGGTTTTGTATCTTTTATTTAGACGTGGGATTCAGTTTGAGTTAGTTCTTGACAAAGATTTAATATCTGTATCTGTTTTGCACACGGAGGCCTAGTTGTGGAAAAGACTCTTTCCTTTGCTGAGTTGTCTCTTTCTACATGAGAAATGTCAGTTGACATTATGCACTCTGTTCTGCTCCATGGAGCTGTTTATCTGTTTTTCTACCAATGTACACTGTGTTGGCTACTGTAACATTATACTGTCTTAAGTACAGGTAATGTTAGCTGCTCCAACTCGGTCCTTTGACCAGTCTGTGCTGTCCTGATTAGGGTAAAGGGTCTTAAACATGGGGAATGCTGGGGTTTTGTTTGTTTATTTTTACAGTCCATTGTCTTGACTGCTGTAGCAATATAATGCTTTAAACTTGGGCAGTGTTAGCATTTCAGCTCTCTCTTTTTTAACTGAATTGGCTGTTTATTTGTGGAAATATACAAGATAATTTGCTGGAATTTGACCTAGGGTTGAGTTGACTCTTTAATACTTATTTGTGAACATAGACCATCTCGTTATCTTTTTAGTTCTATGATATCGTTTACTAGAATTTTGTTTTCCTCTTGTAGATCATATATAAATAAATATTCATAAAGTTATAAATAGACATTTTGTAAGGTGCTATTATAAGCAGTAATGTATATATTCATTTCAAAATATGAGGGGGAGGGAGAAAGTGCATGTAGGGGTCAAAGGATAACTTTGGGAGGTCAGTTTTTGCTTTTAGCCTTATTGAGACAGTTCTTTCTTGTTTCTACTGTATTGCATATTTCAGGCTGGCTGCCCTGAGTGTTAGGTGATTCTCATATCAACTGGTTTCTGCCTCATATCAACTGGTTGGAATGTTGGATTGCAGATGTGTGCCACAGTATGTAGCTTTTTAGCAGGAATCAAGCTCAGGTTGTGAGGTGGTCACAGCGAGTACACCTCCTGAGCTGCCTTGCTGGTCTCATCTGTATTTTACTTTCCAGTTTTACTTGCTGCCTATCGTCATGCCATCCATCATCTGTTCTTTGTTAGCCTTGTATTCTGCCACCTGTCTGTAATCACTTAGTCTAAGAGGCAGCGTTATTGTTATTATTATTTATTATTATTATTATTAGTTCTTTTGGGTGTTCTGTGTAGACAATCATGTTATTTGTGAACAAAGGCAAGTTTTTTTTTTTAATTAGAGTATTTTCTTCGATCTAATTATCTAGGATTTGCAGTATTATTGAAAATGGGTGGTGAAAGTTGACATTTTTTTATTCCTGATTTTAGTGGAAATTTTCTTCTAATAAATAGGTATATAATAAATTATTTTCCTTATGTGTGATCCTTTTTATGCATTGTTGGGCTCAACTTTCTAATGCTTTTATTGAGGATTTTTGCATCTATGCTCATAAGATATATTGATCTATTATTGTACTTTTATATTAAAGATTATTTCCTGAGCTTCTATCCTATATAGGTTATAGAGAGTTGATATAGTCTTTAGATGCTTATAAGATCATTAATAGTTGTGGTTCGATTCAAATTGTTCATTTTCTATTGTATAAATTTTGGCAAATTGGGGCTGGGGAGATGGCTCAGAGGTTAGGAGCACTAACTGTTCTTCCAGAGGTCCTGCATTCAATTCCCAGCAACCACAAGGTGGCTCACAATCATCTATAATGACATCTGGTATTCTCTTCTGTAAACTGTATACATAATAAATAAATCTTTAAAAAAATTTTAAAAATTTGGCAAATTGTACATTCAAAGAATTGATCCATTTAATCTATGTTATTAAATTTATAGACATAAAACTAAATTCATAGATTCCTTTTTGAGCCTTTTGCTGTCCATTATTGTGATATTCCATTTATTTTTATGTTACTGACCAGTATCTTTTTTCTTTGTTTATGACATTTCTGTTTCTACACATGCAAATATTATATTTTGCTGATACTCACTTCTCCATTATTTCTTCCTCATGTCTGCTCCACCACCTTTCCCCTTGCCTATCCACATCTGTAGGAACCCTTCATTCACCTTCCTGGTCTTCCTTTTCTCACCCCTCATTTGCACATTTGAGAGGCGGCAGGGCAGAGGCAGGCAGATCTCTGAGTTCAAGGCCAACCTGATCTACAGAATGAGTTCTAGGACAGCCTGAGCTACACAGAGAAAACCTGTCTTGAAAAACAAAATAAATAAATAAAAAAGGATAAATAAGGTATAGTAAGAATTATTTATTGGTAATTGATTACATAAAAGGATTAATATTTACTAAAGAGTTTATATGAAACATTGATATAAGATTGAACCTTAGGACAATTTTTGGAGGGTTGAAATGTTTCACAGGGGAACAAACAGGAAGAGGAGACAGCATATAATTGATTTTTGAATGGTCTGGCCATGCCCTGTACAGGGGTCTTAAAGACCTCAAAGCCACACCCCTAGGTCTTGCTCAATAGTGCTTGATCCCACCAAGTAAATTTCTAAATGCTAGGATATGCTGATGATGCATTCGAGATAACTCCAGCTGTTCCTTGTGTACCACATTTGTCTCCATAACCCAGTATGCATCCATGGAGAGTACTGGGGATCACCTGAGGCTTTCATTCTCTAAGTTTTAAAAATTATTTCAGTTTTTCATTTTCACAAACAGCTATTTATAAATCAGGCTTCTTCCAGCTAAAATTGATTCAAGAGTTTGGGTCAAGTCCTCTGAAAAGCATGTTGTGGGGGGGGGCTCTTATAGGGAAAGAAAGGATAGAAATAAAATACAGAAGATGTGAAAAAGAACTTTTGATGATTTTTTCCTGTGTGGATTTTTTTTTTTTTCTGTCCAATTATATAAAATGTTTCCAGGTGCTAGTTTTCCCAGCAGAGTTGCAGATTCATCCTCAGTGCCATCATTTCCCTTGGTCTCCATTGCCCTTTTCATCTCTCTTGCTCATTCTATCAGCAGATACTGTTAGTTCACTTCCAAACAGGGGTCCAGTCTGCCCATGTCTTTCTGTTTTCTTAAAAATGTCCTAATCAAAACCTCTGTCACTCCTTGCTTCTGCTCCTCCAGTGGCTTCTTTGCTGGCCTTGTTCAATACCTTCCCTTTTTTTTTTTTTTCTTGATCTAGAGATCAGGGAAACCCTGAAAAGAGGCAAATCTGATCAAATCTCTCCATTACATAAATTCTACTTGGCTTTATAAAAAAAGCCTGGACCCAGATATGGGGGAAAAGCTGAACGACCAGAGAGACAGAAGAATAAGCCACAGGCACTTCTCCCCAGCCAGCTCCTCAGGAATCCTCGGACTGAAGGCCTCTGAGTCCCCAGCCTAAAGGGGAGGGGGTGCAGATGAAGGGCTCAACTCCTGCCCCCTCCCACCTGATCTTTTTTTCTCCCCCACTTGTATCATTTCCTGGTTCAATTTTCCTACAGTTAGGATTAAAGGACTGGAAGCATAGGCATGGGATCCCAAGTTCTGGGATTAAAGATGTGTACCACCACCATCTGGCTCTGTATGGCTTGAATTGACAGAGATCCACCTGCCTCTGCCTCCAGAGTGCTGGGATTTAAGGCCTGTGCCACCACTCCCAGTGTGGGTGGCTCTGTCCTCTGATTTTCAGGCAATGTTTATTAGATACACAATATATCACCACATCCCTCCCTACCTTGGATCTGTTCCCAGTCTGGCTGCTTGCCACAGCCTATGGGACCTTAAGTCATCTGCTGTTCCCTGCTCTCCAGGCTCCCTTCCCAGAACTCCAGAGACACCGCTCTCCATTTCATTCTTGTTGGTTTTATTTTTGCCTTTCACTTCTTAAAATACCTCACCCCCCCTTTTTTTTTATTTAAAAATTTTAAAGGCAAGAACTAGGTTCTTCTGTCTCTACATTCTGCGCTCTAGAATTACAGGCATATGCCACCATGCCTGGCCTCCCCTACTCTTTAGGCAGAAGTTCAGACGTTGTGTACTCCAGGGTTCTTCTCCCATGCTCTGCTGGAGTAGGTGCTCCATATGTGCTGCTGTCTCACTGTCTTTTCCCTCCTGCTCCTAACCTCATCCATTTATCACATTTATCCTTTTCCTTCTTTTTTTAAGGTCTTCTCCTGGAATTTAAGTTCCATAATATTAGGGCTTTCTACCCAAACAGGCTGTAGTAATTGGAGCTGTGTTGCTATTTGAGTTTATAACTTTAAATAACCTTTTGCCCTCTGATTCTCAGAAGGATGAGAGTGAAAGCAAGCAGATTGACAGAAAAGCCTTTAGTCCAGAGAGGGAAGTACATCTTCATAGTGTAGACATTAGGTAACTGAAAGGACTTGCTTCATTTCTATGTACTGATCCGGAAGGATGCTCTTGGCATGGCATGACTTCAGCACATGTAGAAGCAAATGTAAGGTAACACGTGAGTGCAGTTTTGTTGGTATGCCTTTTTGGTAACAATGTGGATGATCTTTACGTCTGGGTTTTTATGCTGATGGCTTTAGCCAGGTCTAATATAAAAAAGGAAGAAGGCTATTTCAAGCCCTTTTATGTAGTTCTGCATTTGGCTTGTTATTACAAGCAAGTAGGGTAACCCTGTTTCCATCCAATGAAGCAGAGAGGAGGGGAAAGTGTAGCCAGTCTGACTGACGCTCTGGGGATGTTCTTCACTTCCAATTTGCCTCCTCAGAAAGTTCCAATGGGGATAGATGCAGAGCAACAGTAGCATGTGCGAATTGAAATACTACCCTGGTATCAATGAGCCTCGCTTTGACATTCCACTGTGTTGCTCTGATGAACTTGATTAATGCAAGCCTCTCCACCCTAAACTTCAACCAAATTCTGGAGTGTGAATTACCGGCTGCCTTAGATAGAGGGTGCAAGAGACCAGGCTGAGCTGCTGATGGAGGGAAGAGACAGAAGGCTGGAGGCTTTGCTCCCCTGGTCAGTTCCAGGCTCAGCCACAGGTCTGGAAGTGGGTTAGTTCCACACAGTGTCTTCCCATCCCAAGTGCAGACCAAGAGCAGATGAAGAGAGGGTGTTCTCTTTCCATGAAGATCACCTGCCAGGGTAGGAAGAAGTTGGAGACTGCTATAGTCTCCCCCCACCCACCCCCTACTGAGAGTAAACAAATCATGAACCAGCCACAAAGATGAACATGGAGAAATGAAGGGTCCTAAAACATAAACCATACAGGAGAGCCTCGTGGAAATGAAAACAGTGGTTTATGATTGTTTTCAATTCTTTTTATCAATATTATTTGTTAGTTAACATAAAATGGTGGATTTTATCATGACATTTTCATAGACCTTTTAATGGATGACAGCTGTGTCAGTTGAGAGACTCGAAGAGACCTGTGAAGAAAAAAAAAAAATCAGCGCAAGGAAGGCTTGGACTAGGGTGAGGGGCCCTGTGTAGTTCCAGAAATGCTCTTAGGAAGACACCTGTAACTAACCCATCACTCAGGAGACTGAGGCAGGGGGATTGAGAGTTTGCGAACAGCCTGGATTATACAGTGAGGTCCTGCATCCAGAATAATTATTAAGAATTTTAGTAATTCTTTGGGTAAGAAACCAAATTGTAGGTAAAGTTAAGGTGGACTGATGTGTGGGGCTCTCATGGGTGTGTTTAAATAGTGTGAGAAGGAGAAATAACCCAAGGCTAGGGCGAGCCTCCCTCCTTATGCTTCCTTGTAGCAGATGGGGGAAGAAGCCAGGAATGGAGGGATAGGGGAAGAGGATTGTCCTGATCAGGCCAGTCTGTCTGAGCTACAAGGTCAGCTACAAGGAAGACTCTGCCTTCCATTGTCTGGGGAGTAAGTGGGTGGAGGGGAAGGAAAGAGAACTGTGGTTGGTATGTGAGAAACAAAAAACAAAAGACAAAAACCAAAACCTTTTAAATGAAAAAAAAGACTGTCTCAAAAATTAATTGGCTAATTAAAATTGAAAGAATGGTGAAAGAAAACCCTCATTTGAGCATTCCTAAAATAAAAAGCTAGAGCAGTTAGATCTGTCATTCATCCTGATTCTTGTAGCTCTAAACTACGTCGGTTGGAATACCAGACACAAGTCAGTATTGGCAGTTTCTATGCCCCTCGGGATCCTGCACCCTCTGGTCCTTGCCTCCTCATCAGAATGTCCTAGAGACCTTGAGATAACTCGCATCTTTCTGTTTAAAGCTTTCTGCAGTCTTGTATTAGACAGGTGAACATCGGCTCCCTGAGGTAATGGTGTGTGCCTTTTCATAGGGAAAGACAGACTTGAAAGTGCAAGGACAGAAACGGGTAATGTGTCTTTTAGTGATATATTTATCTTGTGTGTGTGAGTATTTTTGCCTACATGTATTTCTGGTATATATTGCACATTCCTGGTGCCCATGGAGGTCAGAAGAGGGCATTGGATCTTGTGGCCTGGACTTAGAGAGGGTTGTAAGCAACGGTGTAAGTGCTTGGGAACTAAGCCTGGGTCTTCTGAAAAAGCAGCAAGTGTTGTTTTCTTTTGAGCCATCTCTCCAGCCCAAGGACAGATAGTATTTGAAAAAGAAAATAAAGTTGTCTCTGCCCTCTCATTTCTCTATCATAATAAAAGGGAAAGTGATTATCATTTATTTACTCATTTATCCAGTAATGCTACAGTGAGGGCTCTAGGATGTGCTAAGCATGTGTAAAGTTCTTGGTTGAGTCACCAGCTATAGAAACAATAATGATAAAACTAAACTGAAAAATAATAAACACATGAATACAAGACATTAATTTTAAAAACAATAGTAATTATATATTGGGCATCTGTAGTATACAGAGAACATTTTTATAAGGTAAGGCCAATAAACTCTGGCTTGTTTGCATTTTTTAATATTTTTCATAAAAAATACTATGTCTTGTTTTGATTTGACTCGACATACTAATACTCCAAATTGGTTACTTCCAAAAAAGACAGTTGAAATGATTTCGATGCTTCAACAAGCATTCCTCAGCAGAGCGGTAAACATTAGACATTTGTTTGCTGGCAGGACACAGCCTTTACTCCCTGTTCCTTTGGTTGTCAGGAACCATCACAGTAGAAGCCCTGACCCCTGAACCACTGCCACAGCACAGGAACAAAGTACGAACTGGATTTCAAAATATTTTGTTTTCAGATGTTACTTGTTGTGTTGAAGTCATCATCCAACATCTGATTCTGATTTTGAGATTCTTAATTTGTTCTTTTTAAAGATTCAGATTTTAAAAGCATAAGCACATTTCCACTCAGTTTTCCCATGAACCTCTATCCCATAACTCAACTCAAAACATCCTGCTTCTACGGCACCCTGCTGTGTTCCTTCCATTGGTGGATTAGGGCTGCCCCTGGGTGCCTGCTGGACACACACAGCGCTTGTCTCCAGACTAGGCAGATAATCTAAATGCAGAACTCATCAAATCAGTCTGAATTCATACCCAGAGGACCCTGTATCCCTTTGGATACCTGTTTAACAGCACATTGATAAAATAAATATGAAAATATCACATGAAATTCGTTCTGGGCCTTTAAGAAGGATCCCTGGCACTGTAAGGAGAGTTGAGTAGTTTGTAAAGGCTTATAAGAGTAGTTATTCAGTACCTATTTTTCTGAGAGTATTTTACTATCAATTCAATTAAAATTGTATTGCATTAAGACTGGAAGGATGTTCTAGTAGTTGTGGATGTTGTTGCTTTTGTGCAGGCTGCCTGAAAGTGATTCGCTGAAGATCTCGTATGCTGATCTTAGGATATGTCCTCTGTTCATTCTCTTCTACACTAGGACCCCTGGGTGCCTCAGAACCCAGGACAGATTTCTGGAACTAAACCCTTTGAATATAGATGATAGTCAAGCGGTGTTGGCAGTGTGGGCAGCCTCTTGCAGTCACACCAGAGTTTATTCTTGGTACATGAACTGGCTTCTCAGAGCAACACCTTTCTCAACCTTGATACTGGGAGGAGGGACTTGGCCCTACCTTAACTGGATATGCCAGCCAAATTGATTCACCTTGGGAGCCTTTACCCTCTCTCAGGACAGATTTCTAACTTGCATTTCTATAAGCCTCAGAGAGTTTTAGTGTCTGCTCCATTTGCATTATTCATTTACATATGTTGAAACTCACCCTCTCTGATGGTGCTAGGGACCAGAATTCCACTGTTTGGTGAGATATGTAGGGTAGATAAGTTACAGTGTGTTACCTATGAGTCAGAGTGAGAGCCAATGGGTAAGTTACAGTGTGGTTACACATGAAACACACACACAGAGTGATAGCCAGCTAGATCATGATAAGTAAGTGATTATGGGAGTGAGTAAGTGACTAGTCCTATCTGGAGCATTTAGAGAGGATGTCAGGATTGGGTGATACCTTAAAGAATAACATGAAATTCAATCTCCCCAAGGACCCAGCAATACCACTTCTGGGTGTATACCCTAAAGATGCACAGTCACACTCCAAAGGTATTAGCTCAACTATGTTCATAGCAGCATTATTTGTAATAGCAAGAACCTGGAAACAACCTAGATGTCCCTCTATTGAAGAATGGATTAACAAACTGTTAATTCCATCTACACAATGGAATACTACTCAGCAGTAAGAAAAAATGATATCCTAAAATTTGCAGGCAAATGGATAGATTTGGAGAATATCCTCCTGAGCGAGATATCACAAACCCAGAAAGATAAGCAGGGGATGTACTCACTCATTAGTGGTCTCTAAACAAACTAACAAGAAAAATGCCAAGCATGCCCAAGCTACAAACCACAACCACTAAACAGCTTGGGATCAGAAACACCCTGGACTGACCCTTCGGATCCCACTACACCTATAGGAACACCTGACTCACTTTTGAGGGAGGGGGGACAAAACTGGATTTGCCAGGAGGGGAGACTGAACTAAGCATTATTGGATCAGTGGGACCATGGGACTGTCTGCAGCCTGCCCAGGCAGGGGATGGGGAGTTGTGGAGAAAGAAAGGGTAACCTGATGTGGCTGGAGGGGGACGGGACCTTGAATGGGGATATACAGGGATAGGAAAAAAAAAAAATCCAGAAGGAAAGCTGAACACAAAGTAATTTTATGTGTAGCAAATTATTTGCATTATCACCCTTGATAAGTCATGCTTATGATTTTTGTTTTCTTTATAGTTATTGTTAACTTATCAGCATTTTAAATTCAATTTACTGTTTTTCTTGATAAATACAAAAAAAAAAGAAAATATGTCCTGTACAACAGTTCAGTAATGATCTTTAATGTTACTTAGAAAAATATTAAATACCTTGATAACAAAAAAAAAAAACAAACAAACAAAAAAAAAGAAATTCATTAGATGGGGAAGAGAAGCCAGGCAGAGGGCACTGTGTGTATGTAAAAGCCTAGTGTTTAGAAAGTGTGTGACTTTCCCAAGGAAGTAAGCAGTCCATTCCCAGATCCAAGGGGTAGGAGGAAAAGGTTAAGGGAGCCAGCAGAGTCCTGTGGACATGGCAGTGCCCATCGGCGGGACATCAGCAATGAGACAGAAACTGTTAAAAACACAAAGGGAGAAATTCTCAGTTACACAAATCATTGCATAAGTCACTGGGCTGGTGGAGTGTAATTTTTTTTTTTTTTAATTACACTTTTCTCAGGATAGAAAAATCGAGAAAAATCACTTTACAATTCAGATCAAGATGTTTCAGGTCTTTACCTGGATGTTTTTACCCCGATGTTTTCAGGCCTGCACACGTGAAACAGCTCTCTTCCTCTCCATCTTTACATTTTGCCTCATGGGAATTTACAGTTGCTTTCTTGTAACTGAGACTTGGAAAGAGTAATATCAAAACCAGAATCCAGTAGTTTGTTTGTTTGTTTGTTTTACAAAAATTGCCCATGGTTTGTTTAGAGATGGGGGCAAGCAATACCATCACTTGTGACACCAAGTGTTTTTATTTTACTTTGAGTGACTGTCCAGCTCAGTCTCTTGTCACCTGCAAGACATGCTTTCAAACCAAACAAGTGACATTGTGAAGAATAAGAACAGTGTTATGTTATTTATGCTAATCATCTACCTATTAAAATTTGTGGTAGAGAATTACGAACAATATAAAACTTCTAATTTGAAAAGAAGTCTTAGAAACTCATAAATAAATTACATTTAAGACATTATGATTTGAGAAAATGCTGACTTTGTGTTGAAGCTGTTATAAGAAAATGATAAGTTTTGACTCAAAACATATGTTCAGAAATAGAATCTGACTGTATAAAAATGTAAAATAGGTAGGTAAAAATAAAATACGCCTAGAAGGTATGTTGAAATAAAAGCATATGCTACAAAAGTAGTGGCATAAATATCCCATGGGTGAACAGAGACAGTCTCTGGTGTTAGAGATGAGGGCTGTCCCCATGTATATACTCACTCCTTGATGACTACAAGAGTGAGAGAAACAAAACCATGGTGCTGTTACTGTACACATGAGGGCTTGCTTCAGTCTCACTAACATGTAATGAATCAACTTAGTGGAATGAAAAAATCATTAACAATCAAGGGGAAGGCTTTCTTAATTAGAGAATGTTGAATTTGGTCAGGCTCAAAGACAGTGAGTTATTCTAAATATGTACAAACGCACAGTGAGCGAGAGTCACCAATGAACACAAGGAGAAAACTGACCTTGATAGCAGAGTTCCAGAGGAAGAGGTGAGTACTCACACATGCTAAACCAGTCTCTATTAGTGTGTTTGAGGGAGTGAAAACTCTGAAATGCTTTCAGTAGCACCGACTCTTGGATAGCGTCTTTTCTGGGTCTGGATGCATGTTATCAGCATTATTCCCAGCTTTTGTAAAAGACCCACAGATAGGATCTTCAGGAAGCAATGTGGCATGCTAAAAATATATTGGGCTATTTGCTCTCTAATGTTGTGGGCTGCCATTGAGAGATTCCAGAGATTATTGACATGCGCTTTTGAACATAAAGAGGGATGGTAGATTAGTGATCAGCTGACACTGGTTTGCAAATTTGAATCCTTCTCCAGTTTATTAATTATATATACAGAGTTTTATGAACTCTTTCTAAAGAGGTTCAAAGAAAACTCAGACATGTGTACTTGGTTTTTCAAAAGTTAAAGAAACAACTCACTGTTCATTTTCTTAAAAGAAGCCCTATACCTTAAAACCATTTTTTTGCTATAGTGGTTATGCAAAAAAAAAAAAAACAAAACAAAAAAAAAAAAACTCTGTTAAAATCTCAAAGGAAACAAGTTATTTTAGAGAACATCAGTAGATCGTGGCCATTGCAAGTAGTGTGTCCTGATACCCCATGGATGGTGTACAGTGAGTACTTTTCACCAGGAAAAAAAAAAAAATCATTTGCTAAATTCACGTTTACATTTTTCTGAGTGATTACTCATAATGGAAATTCCAGCAGTGCCGTTTAAAATGGAAGCAATAAGTGGAGTTAAAGCCAAAATCATTGCTGTAATTTTAAGGAATCAATGCAAATATGACCCTAGAACTTTGAACTGATCCCAGAATAGAATAACAGCAACTTCATCTATGATTACACCGTCTTAGTTGATCTGTGCTGTTTATTTGATGTGGTCTGTCCAATAATGCTGCTTGCAATACAGCACCACTACCTATATACAGTTGTGGTTTGGCCAATCACCATAGGCAGTACAGTGTTTTTATCATGCTCTGCCTTGCCAACAGCAATGGCCCTTGCAGCTCTGGAAGGGAGGTTCAGTGGCCAGGCTCACTCTAGAAGGGATAGCAGCCAGATTATAGATCTCAGAAGACTGTGTGTCTGTTTGCTACACTAGCTGACCTTGTTTGTTTCCTAAGATTACTGTCAAAACAAAACAAAACAAACCAACAACAACCATGCCTCAGCCCTATGAAGTAGTGCTCAGTGCAACTGGAGCATCTTTTACATCTCTGGCATCAAAGGCAGATAGAAGCAGCGTCTTTAGGGTGCTTTCTTTGCCTTGGGCCTGTATCACTCAAACCTCTCCATCAAACATTGCTGCTTTTCCTTTCTATCACTGCATCCTCTCTTCTAAGAAAACTGATTAGGGCTCACTCCACTCAAGTATGGGCCTCATTCTATTTATATTTGCAAAGATTTATCTTCCAAAAAAGGTCATAGTATGGAGATCCTCGTAGACATGAATTGGCAGGGGAACATATTTAAGCAGTAGAAATACTGTAAATTCAGTTTCACCCAGATACAATGTGAGTTGATATATAAACACTTCTTTTATTTTGGACATTAGAGCACAGACCTAGAGACTGACTAAGAACCTGTTAGTTGAACATAGCATTGACTGTAGTGCAATGATGCAATTAATTTAAAGGTGAAGTGTTAAAGGCTTATCAGCAATTTCTCATAAGATTTTTCATTTGCTTAGTTCATGGAGACACTTGCCTCTGCCGTGCTTTGATGGTGTGTAAAGTCATCCTCTGAAGGGTCCCTACACTAAAGCAAGGGGTCTGGGCTTCACCTGGGGAAAGAACAATGGGGAGAAACCTTTGTAAGACAGTTCAGCTGATGACAGGTCCTATGAAGTTCAAAGCAGTGCAGACATCGGAGGAGAGCTGGGGACATGACTGTCTCTGCTGCTTTTGTAGTTGATTAGCTGATAATGGCGCTGCCTAGTATCACCGAGTACTTCCTATGCACTTTTAATATGCTCCTGTTTAATTCATGTAGTAATCCCATTAGCAGGAGAAAATGAGTCACAAATACTCACTAACGATCATACAGGTAGTGATGAGAGGAGCCAGGAACTGAATCCGTAGGACTTAGTGAGGAAGAAGAAGGAATTAGGAGTGAGCTTATGTCATCCCTACACTGAGCAGGTTTGGAAGGAGGTGTGCAGGTTTGGGAAACAGTGTTATGCTTGATGGGCAGCTGGTTGGAAATGCAAATGGATATGCCACGTTGCTGGCTGTAAAAGGTTGGCAGTAGTATTTAGCATCCATCTGCTCTGAATAATATAATAGTATTTGATTGTATATCTTATGGAGCTGCAGTGAAACATGAAAAATAATACTGTCTTCTAAAAAGCCTAGTAATTTAAACAGGATGAACTGTTTGCAATTGTATATTCCAGTATTCCAGGGTCCTTTTTAAGTTAGGTAAGTAGACACCATATTTAGAATTTTGTGAAAATTTTCAGCCATATAGATAGGAAAGAATCTATGACCCACGTGGAGCCAGCTGGCTAATAGGTGAATGTCCTTCGGCACCAAACCCCTGCTCTCACTGTCCTACAAACATCCCCTGTACCCCTCTAGACACAGGTTATTACACTTCAAACCTAATGGTTTGTGGGAACTGCTTTGTCAAAAATCATTGAAGAAAGAAATGCCTGTGAGTTCGTTCTCCACCCGAAGCCTGCCTGCTTTCAGTGTCATTCTGGTCTCATTAATCAGCATTGCAGCAAGGCAGACACTGTGCTGTGTATTTTACTGTCCCCAGCACAGCGGCTCCTCCATCTCTGCCCCCAGGCTGACGCACTGGGGAAAAGGAGAGAGGGAAGCCATCAATCTTCCCCGTTGTTCATGTCAGCAGCGAGTCCTTCCCCCTTCCTGTTGGGTCTCTCTCACCACCTGTGTTTAGAATTAGCATTGAAGCTGCTGCCCACATGAATAAGATCCACTGTCCTTGTCACCTGCCCTGGTACGGGCCACGACTGCTCCATGGAAACAAGAATATCAAGCAGTTATCTCTAGTGAGAACGGAAGGAGAGAAAATGTCCCCTTTGGCGATTTCTATGACATAAAATTAAAAGTAGGATTTAGGTCATATACTTTAGAAGATAGAAATAATATAGTGGCTTGAAGAGGTAAAAGCAAATAATTTTATTGAGCACCGTCTTTTCAGAGTTATTTTTAGCCAGAGCTGATACCTCATTCATTGCCTGTATATATTCACTGTTCAGTACTTTTTCAGTCCCCCCCAAAGATCAGTTTGTTCTTCAGTTAAACTACTACATAGGAGCTTTTGCAAGGATTGAGACAACATTTCATAGCTCTTGTCCTGCACCCATTGCATGTTCTCAGCAGATGTTAGCTAGTATTGGGCCTCCTTGCTCAAGTAAAAAGGTAGCTTCAGACACATTAAATGATATGAGTATAATAGTGGGCATAAAAGAAATTTGACCCCAGCACTCCCTGATTCCTCCAAGCTCATGTTCTTTAGATTATGCTACATTGTTTCCAGACTAGTTCCAGTTTGCAGGTATTTATAATTTAGGTATGCAAGCTGCATAAATCATTAGATATTATGTGTAACCTTATTTTCCATGACATAAAATGATATTCATGTTGGTATGTTGGTATAGTTACAAACCAATTACTCAATCTATATGCAAACTGAATTTTTTTTAATTTGATGACAAAATGATTCTGCCCTTAGAAAACTAATATAAAATATCAAAATGTAAGCTATATATGATTCTGACTTTCTTATCAATATTCATCTATTCAATCCACATGTGGACTGGGCTAAGAAGTGCCCTTGGTCCCTCAAGTATGAAGAGATGCTGTGATTCCCACAAGGAAGTACAGCAGGTGCCCAGCAGAGCTCATATTGGACTCTCTGCAGAATTGGGCTTCTCCCCTCAACCAATACATACAGTAACTATATTTTTATCTGTTCTATTATATAATCTCTTTGTATTACACAAAATGAAAAGTATAATTTTTTAAAGCATTCTGTACTGGTGGATAGTAGTTGTTTGGAGTTCTTTTTTAATTAAGTGATGATGTAACACTAAATATCCTATATTTTTGCATGAATACTTCTATAGGACAGATGTCCTTATGGTGAGTGAGCAATTGGATAAAAATAATCACTCATATTTCTTGTCCTCATTGGGGGTTAGGTAACTTATGAAAACAGCTTACTATGCAAACCCAGTGCCACGGATTTCCATCCCAACAAACCCTCAAAAGCCCTGTGAGGTGGGTACTGTTGCTATTCTCATTTGTGGATGCTCAAGCAATTGAGCAGGGATTGGGATCCAGGCAGTCTGGCACTGTTTCTCACATCTTAATCTTGACACGTGTTTTTCTGTACTTTTTGTTTCCATGTGTGAAATTCGCCTCATGTCTTTTCTAAAGGTTCAGAACTTTGAGGTAGTCATGAATCACTTTATAGATTTTGGGGTATTTGTTTATTCATTTGTTTGAGACAGGGTTGCTCTGGGTACCCCTGAATGTCCTGGAACTCACTTTGTAGGCCAAGCTGGCCTCCAAGTCAGGATCTGCCTGCCTCTGCCTCCCTTGGATGTAGTACTAGGATTTTATACATTTTGTGGAAAAAATTTTGGCCTCTGAGCTTCACTTGATTAAGGCCACCTATTACTAGTTCAGGCTTGGGTCAACCAATTGAACTGATTGATCATAAGACCCAACCCCACACCCTGCAGAATTTACCTGACCATCCAGGGGATCAGAAATACAAGTATTTTCTTTTTGTAATACTTATTTAGAAATATTTATACAAGAATACATGATATCTGGAGCTACATTGTCAATTATAAAAGACCTTGAATATTGAATCTAGACTCTGGTGAGAGATAGGAGCCAAGGAGGATTGCCAGACAGAGACATGGAGAGAACAGAGCGTGCTAGCCATAGAGAACTGTTGTCTTTTGCTCATACTTGGCATATTTTGAAGATTTGTTTGTGAAGTCCAGGCTCTTGATGCTCTCTGAATCCCCAAGTCATGTAAGATTTATAGAACTGGACATTGCCAGGTGAGACTTGCCAGCTACTGAAGATGGTGTGCTTGTTGTCGGGGTCTTTTCTTTCTATCCTGCTCTGCTAACCTGCATGGCTGCACATGGCTGCTTCTGACCATCCATTCACAAGGAATTGTTTCAGAAGTTTTACTGTATTGTGATATACCTTGTAAACAAATGAATTTACACTTTACACTTTAACCATGTGATCAAGTTGGCAGCTTTGGAGAATATTTATGTTGTAATTGTCGAAGTATTGGTTGTCCAGTATTGATCTCATGTTAGAATCACCTGAAGAGCTATTAAAATTTAAGATGCTGATGCCAAACCCAGACTAGCGAAATAAAATCTCTCTGGAACCCAGCCATTAGAGTCTTTTAAAGCTCTGAGGTAAGTCTGAGAATGGGAGGCTTAGAAGGAATTGCCTCCTTTTCACTCATATATAGTGTTTCCTTCTATACTTTGGTAAAGTTGAAATGAAGGTAAAGAGTAAACCATTGGTGCTGGTCTTCGTTTTCATGTTGCTCTAATAAAATACTCTGGCGAAGGTACTTAAGAGAGAAAGAATTTAGTTTAACTCACAGTTTCAGGGAGTCACAATGGTGGGAACTAGAGGTCATGTCCTCACGGCATCCATAAACCTGGAACAGGGGCAAGGATTAGTTAAGATGAGTCTTGCCGCATCGATCCAGGTAATTAAGGCAACCTTCCCAAGGCATTCTTGGAGGCCAATTGTAATCTAGATAATCTCTCACAAGTATGCCTAGAAGCTTGTTTCCTTGGTGTTCAGTAGAACACTAGACATCACTGTGCTCTAAAGTGCCTTTCAAACTTTAGCAGCATTGCAATTGTCTCAGAGACGTGATAAAGCCCAGACCTTGCAGGTTTCTCCATTTTCTCTTCTGTGGTGAGCCTGTTATAATTTTTCATGAGTAGACCTAGGAGATTCCAATATGTGCCCAAATGATATTTGTGGTATTAGGAATACACTTTACCCTAAGATCCTCTGGTCCGACCTTTTCCTTCCATCTTTCTTCTTTTCTATCAGAGATGCTCAGAGGAACTGCCTTCAGTAGGCCATATTTAAGTTATCAGTGTTATAAAAGCCCTGGATTCTAGAGGAGACACAATCTGTCACTTATATCTAATAATCAGCCAATCTGATTGGAAACAATTGACTATGCAAAAGTCAAAAGACGAACTGCTTTATACAACACTGTTCCTCCTAAGTTCCTTCTACAGACTTGGAGACAGTGTCCCAATGTAGGACTTGGATTTCATTTTTTCACAAAAGATCATCTTGTGAATTTTTGAGTAAAGCCAAGATTATGCTGGTAAAACCATCCTTCAGAAATACTGTGCACTCAAGGGTCTTTCATGCTTTACTTTTCTGGAGTTTAACCACCATTTAGAGAATTAAATTTCAGAGTTTCAGAAAAGCAGCTTTTACGCAAACTCTTACAACTAAACTTGTATAGCTTTGCAACGGAAACATTTGATTCATTTCTTTATAGTTACCTTGCTCTTTTTATTTGAAGCCAGAGAGATAGAGAAACCATTTGTCTTGCATTTAACTAACACTTGTTAGGTGCCCATAATGCACCTGGCACTGTGCTATTTACTACAGATTTAAAGATGAAAAACACAGCTCCTATCCTAGAGGAGGTTGTGTCCTAGGTGAGAAAATATTTGCCAAGTTTCTGATGCACTCTGTGCAATAATGAAAACTGATAAAGGAGAGACCTTTTCTGCTGTGGGAGGGATACTGTGGCTGACTGATAAAGGTGTGTGTGTATGTGTATATTGCATGTTGGCATGGGTGTATTTAGTGGGTATAGAACTGAGGAGAGTTTATTATCGATTGATGATCAGGGAGTGTTCTCCTAGCAGAAAAGGAAGAAGGCATTCTACAATGGTAAAGTGTGCTTTGAGGGACTTGCACTGGGACCCACCCTGCACAGTGATTGGGTGATATGAATTGCCCATCATGCTGGAGCTTCATCTCAGAGAAGAAATGAAAATTTTTGCTGACTTGGTGTGTAGTATTTCCACTTTTATTGCAGCAGAGTTTTTTTGTTTTGTTTTGTTTTTAGGAGCCTTGTGCTGCTGTCTATTTGTCAGTAATTTTTATTGAATTTTTTTATAAACAATAATCTCATTGGTTACAATAACTAACACACACATTAATAAAAATCTTGGACTAAGCAACTAATAAGATTGAAATTAAATATACAAAGAAGTCTGGTATAATTAACATTATGTAATCTGAAAAGTGTGGTAGTCTAAAGGGGGGAAAGACATAGAACATGACAATAAACATAACCTGAAAATAGGAATGAACAGTATAGGAAGTAAAAAAAATACTTCCTCTAATAAGAAAAAAATAAGTGGGGGTGGTTCTAATATAGATATTACAAAGACACATACGTTAAATAGATCAATATCAGTGACAGCAAGCATTTATAATATTTGTCTTAATTATGTTACTATTGCTGTGATAAAAGGCCAAGGCAACAAAGGCAAAATCATCAAAGAAAGTTTTTTTTTTTTTCTTTTTTAAAGTTCAGTAATGAGTGAGTAATTCCCCTGCTTCTCTTTCTGGGTTTGTGACAGCCTCACTCAGGAGGATATTCTCCAATTCTATCCATTTGCCTGCAAGATGTCATTTTTATAATTTAAAAAATATAAATGAATGCTTAGGAAATGTGAGTCAAGTAGATTCTGGTTACTTAATGCAGGGGTCTCTGATATTGGCTGGGGCAAGCAGAATAAGAAGGCATCTTGACTCCTCCATTACCCAACCACATTTTAAGCTCGTCCTTGTGTTCTTCTATGTATTGGGCACATTAAAAATGATATATAATAACAACTTTTTTGAAAAAAAATGTGTTAAACCATTGCAATCTAGAGCTCATGATTTGGCTCAGTGGTAAAGTACTTGCTTGCTTGCCTGCCTAGCATAAGCACCATTTTGAGTTTGATCCCCAGCACCATAAAAAGAGGGAAAGCAAAAGGAAAAAACCTAAACAAATCAGTGTAATCTAATCTTCACGATATTAAGTCTAAGGGTTTTCATCCAAGTCATTGGTCCTCAGCCTTCCCAAGGCTGCAGCTCTTGAAGACAGTTCTTCATGTTGTGGTGACCCTAACCATAAAATTATTTTTATTGCTACTTCATAACTGTAATTTTGCTGCTGTTATGAGTAGTTATATAAATATCTGTGTGTTACAATGCTCGTAGGCAGCCCCTAGGAAAGGGTCATTGCACCCTCCAAAGTATAAGTAGACACCTCTTGACACTGGCATAAGAATAAATGTTCTCAGACAAATAGCTGAAGAAGGGACTTCAGGAAGACATTTATGAGTGTGTCTAAAAATGGTTTTAATTGGTGGCTTAAACTTTTTATTGGTCATCAGATGTAACAGTAAAATTGTATCTTCCCAGGGTGATCACATAAGGCCTCTGAGAGTTTTATTATGAGAAGAAATTAACCTTAAGCATTATTTGTCCCTTGCCTGTCTTTACTATTCCTTTTTGAAGTTGTTTTAAAAGTTTTATTTTTTTTAATGTATCTGTTTGTTTGTTTGTGTGAGTTTATATGCACCAGAGCATGCAGGAGCCTGCAGAGTCCAGAAGAGGGCATCAGATCCCATGGAACTGGATTTGTAGTGGACTGTGAGCTGCTCTGTGGGCACCCTACAGGGCCATCACTGCACCCCACTTGTGTATACAAATAAATCATGTAGTAGTGATTAGGCTGTACATGACATGATTGATTTAACAAGCAGTGTTTTTAGATATTACAATCTTTATGCATGTCATGTTTCAATGATATATTAATTTAGCTTTATAACCACCTTTCTAATAAAAGCCAAAGGGCATCTTTTTTTTCTTTCTGTATTTTATATAGTCTTTGCATTTAATATAGTTTAGCCCCCTGTGAGGTGACAGTAATCTTTCCTGGGAGCTAAGCTCCCATAATTAGAGCTAGTCCATCCCTGATAGGTCAGGTTCACTCATTGGAATGTCTAGGGCTGACTGATTATCCATTGCTGGGAAATCCAAAGTATATAAGTATTCTCAGTCAGAATTCATATGTCCATATCATATGCTGTTCCATTTGGAGAAGCTACATTAAGAAGCTCTGCTTCTTCCTGGGAATTCTCATGTGGATACCAATGGTGAGAAAGCATCATGAAATACTTAAAAGAATTTGCAAGAAAATAGATAGAGATGGAAAATATTAGATTAAGCAAGGTAACCCAGACTCAGATGGTCACCCTTTTGAAGCCTTCTAGAAATTACAATGGGTTTGAACCAAGCCAAGGCTGCTGCTTTTTATTCTTAAATCAGTACATACATTATTGGGCTTCATTACTGCATTGCCAAACAAAATATGTTTTTGTTAGTTCTGCTTTCTCCCTCATTCCCCGATACCTTCCCCTTGTGCCCTTCCACACTTCTGACAGCCTCCGCCTTTCATGTCATATGTGCCCTACAGCCCTCCCTCCCCACACCCTTCCTTAACTCTTCTCTTGTAGTTTCCTTTCTCATTCCCCCCCCCATAGCAGGATCCACATATAAAAGAGAATATGTGTTTTGCTTTTTTATATAAAGTTTGATACTGATTTTCAAAAACCAATAAAAAAAGAAAAGAAAAAAAGAGAATGGATGTGTTCAAAGGCCGGCCAAGCTTGAGTCAGGAAGTTCCATGTTGAATGCAGTGCAGTTAGAGAGGGAACACAGAGGCAAAGCCCAGGGCTGAGAGCATGCCTCCATCTCATCTGGCTCTCTGCAGGTTCTTCAGCCCTCCTTTCACTGGGAAATGATGCCAGAGCATCCTGTCACAAGATGAAGGTAACACAGTGCACCCTGAGAAAGAGAAATCAGAGGGAGGTTTAAATAAGCCTGTAGAAAACCATTGATAATCTAAGTTTATCTCTTTTACACCATTCCCCAGATTAGCCCTTATATAAATACTTATATAAATGTTTGTAATGAACTTACTGTCTAAGGGGTTAGTTGCCTTTTTCTCTTTCTTTTTTTCCTTAGGTGTTAGTTGTAGCCCGTGTATTGTTTATTGGGGAGTGGAGATGTCAGGGCCAGAAGACTTGCTCTGTTTCTTGGTCACTTACTATGTTGATTCCCAGCTCTGTGCATCTGGTTGTTTCTGGGCAAAAGTGAACCCTCTTTCTTTGGTGCTGATTGAGCGTTTCTCAACAGATCTGGGTTCTATTCTTTGTGGAAGCTGAAGTTGACGGTAGCAAAGCAATACTGGGCCATAGTCAAAGCTTTCCAAGGAGCAGCTGACTCTTCCAGAGAGCCACCTGGTGTTGTTCTACACTGGATCTCCTCTGGTTCAACTCTGAAGTCTTTAACTGACAGTAGAAAGATGTTCAGGAGGAGGTAAAGGTACATTCCAAGAGTCTGAAGCTGCAGTAGTAGCACATTACAAATGGCAGAGCAAGGCAGTAGCAAAGTGTTAAGGGAGGGGCTAAGACAGTCTTTTTAACTTATGGACAGTCAGAGGAATAGACACAGCTCTGTGAAATGGGTGAACCTGTGCCACCTTTGGTTGGATTGCTCACCCTCTTGTCTGGACAACATCATTGTCCATTGCTGGTGCTGGTTCTAAGTGAGTCAGCTAATTGCTTGGAGGTGACTTCTGTTAAGGAAATATGCCAGAAATTAAACACAAACAGACGACGAGGTATCATAGACCAGCCCCTTGACTCTGTCTGTCCAGCACAGCGGAATCCACCCCTCCAGTGAGTGCATGCCTCTGGGCCGGTCCTGAAGCTGTTTTCTTTGTGGCTGGCCTGCTGTCCACTGGGGAGCCCATGCTCCTTTCATTTTCCGTCTTCTCTGACTGTAGTGCTTTTGAACACAGAACCCCCCATCTTCCCACCACCCAAACTCCACATTCCAACTCCGTGATCTCATGGTACCAGGCATATCTCCCCTGCCATGCCGTCAGACCGCCTGCTGGCTCTTGTTGAGGAACAGACTGCAACGTAAACTCGGTGCAGAAGAGCAGGATGCTCTCTGTATATTTTTAAGACCAGGGATCCAGATCCCATTTAGAGGCTGTATTTGTTTAATAGCTCCTTGAAACCTGAACAAAACATTTTTTGTTGCTCTTACAAATGATTGGTAACATCATTCCCTCTGCGCTGATGTACAGGATCTCAGAAAGCAGAAAATGGAAAAGATGCATTAGCTCATGGTTAATCCATCCCCTGCTCACGATGCCTTTTTCCCACAGTCCTCTTGTGCTTTTCTAGTCTTCTCGAGAATTTATTTTCTCCAGTTCTCCTGGGACACAGTTTCTGAGTTTGACCATAAAGGAATTTATATGGAATTATTCATTTTTTTCAGCTTAATATTTCTGGTCTCCATAACCCGTTCTATTACCATAAACAGCCACTCTCTTTCCTGGTCAAGTATTTGTGGATGGTATTTTCACTTCCGTTTACTAAGTTCAGAGTTTGTTTTTCTGCTTTACTTTTCCTCTTCATCAATCAGCCCGGATGCCCATTAATCATTTTTCAGTGCACTGAAAACCCTTTGCTCATTCCCACATTGGAGCTACTTGTGGTCCCTGGGTCCTGGAGGAAGCCCCTCCGATATGATATGTGTTCATTTTCCCTCCCTCCCTCCCTCTTCCATCCTTCCCCTTCTCCCCCTCTCTGTCTGACCCCACCCTTCCCTGCCCTCTCTCCCCTTCTTCCCGTCTGTCCCTTTTTAAACCCTCCTCACTTCCCTCACTTCTCACCTGGAAAATTTTTTTTTCCTTCTTTATTTTGTATTTAACAAAAAAACAGTAACATGAATTTAAAATGAGGAAAAGTTGACAATAACAATGAACAGGATAAGAATCATAAGCATGGCTTATCAAGGGTGATAATGCAGATAAGATTGCTACACATATATTTTCTTTGTGTTCATCTTTCCCTCTGAATTTTTTTTCCCATCCCTGTATATCCTTATTCAAGGTCCCTTCCCCCTCCCACCACATCTGATCATTTTTCTTCTCTGCAACTCCCCATCCCCTCCCTGGGCAGGGAGCAGACAGTCCTATGGTCCCACTGACCCAATAATGCTTGGATCAGTCTTCACTCCCGGCCAAATCCAGTTTTGTCCCCCCTCCTTCAAGAGTGAGTCTGGTGTTCCTATAGATGGACTGGGGTTCGAAGGGTCAGTCCAGGGTGTTTCTGATCCCAAGCTGTTCAGTGGTTGTGGTTTGCCACTTGGGCATGTTTGGCTTTTTTTTTTTTTCTTGTTTGTTTGTTTAGAGACCACTAGTGAGTGAGTACATCCCCTGCTTATCTCTCTGAGATTGTGATACCTCGCTCAGGAGGATATTCTCCAAATCCATCCATTTGCCTGCGAATTTTAGGATATCATTTTTTTCTTACTGCTGAGTAGTATTCCATTGTGTAGATGTACCACAGTTTGTTAATCCATTCTTCAGTTGAGGGACATCTAGGTTGTTTCCAGGTTCTTGCTATTACAAATAATGCTGCTATGA
>PVIH01013324.1:0-49510 GCA_004025045.1 Sigmodon hispidus
CTATTTGCAGATGATATGATTGTATACATAAGTGACCCACAAAATTCTTCCAAGGAACTGCTACAGCTGATAAACACCTTCAGCAATGTAGCAGGATACAAGATTAACTCAAAGAAATCAGTAGCCCTTCTATACACTAGAGATAGAAGAGCTGAAAAAGAAATAAGGGAAACATTACCCTTCATAATAGCTGCAAATAATATTAAATACCTTGGAGTAACTATAACCAAAGAAGTAACAGACCTATTTGACAAAAATTTTCAATCACTGAAGAAAGAAATTGAAGAGGATATCAGAAAATGGAAAGCTCTCCCATGTTCCTGGATTGGTAGGATCAACATAGTAAAAATGTCAATTCTACCAAAGGCAATCTACAGATTCAATGCACTGCACATCAAAATCCTAACACAATATTTTTTTGGACCTTGAAAGAACAATACTCAATTTCATTTGGAATAACAGGAAATCCAGGATTGCCAAAGCAATTTTACTCAACAAAAGAACCTCAGGAGGTATCACCATCCCTGACTTCAAGCTATACTATAGAGCTACAGTAATAAAAACAGCCTGGTACTGGCATAAAAACAGACTTGTGGATCAATGGAATAGAATTAGGATCCAGACATTAACCGAAAAACTTGTGAACACCTGATCTTTGACAAAGAGGCCCAAAACATTCAATGGAAAAAAGATAGTCTATTTAACAATGGTGTTGGCATAGCTGGATGGAAGTGTGTAGAAAAATGCAAATAGATCTGAGCCTGTCACCCTGCACAAAACTCAAATCCAAGTGGATCAAAGACCTCAACTTAAACCCAGCCACTTTGAACTTGATAGAAAAGAAAGTGGGAAATACACTTCTACACATTGGCACAGGCGACCACTTCCTAAATATGACACCAGTGGCACAGACACTAAGACCAACAATCAATAAGTGGGATCTCCTGAAGCTAGGAAGCTTCTGCAAAGCCAAGGACACTGTCAATAGGACAAAACGACAGCCTACAGAATGGGAAAAGATTTTCACCAACCCTACAAGTGTAGAGGACTGATCTCTAAGATATATAAAGAGCTCAAGAATCTAGAGCCCCAAACCTTGAATAACCCAATCAAAAAATGGGGTTCAGATCTAAAAAGGGAATTCTCAGCAGAGGAACTACGAATGGCTGAAAGGCACCTGAAAAAGTGCTCATCATCTTTAGCCATCAGAGAAATGCAAATCAAAACAACTTTGAGATACCACCTAACACCTGTTAGAATGGCTAAGATAAAAGGCACAGATGACAGCCTATGTTGGAGAGGATGTGGATCAAGGGGAACACTCCTCCATTGTTGGTGGGAATGTAAGCTTGTTCAGCCATTTTGGAACGCAGTATGGTGATTTCTCAGAAAATTGAGAGTCAGTCTCCCCAAGGACCCAGCAATACCACTTCTGGGTGTATACCCTTATGATGCAGTCATACTCCAAAGGCATTAGCTCAACTATGTTCATAGCAGCATTATTTGTAATAGTAAGATCCTGGAAACAACCTAGATGTCCCTCAACTGAAGAATGGATTAGCAAACTGTGGTACATCTACACCATGTAGTACTACTCAGCAGTAAGAAAAAATGATATCCTAAAATTTGCAGGCAAATGGATAGACTTGGAGAATATTCTCCTGAGTGAGATATCACAAACTCAGAAAGATAAGCAGGGGATGTACTCACTCATTAGTGGTCTCTAAACAAACAAACAAGAAAAAATCCAAGCATGTCCAAGCTGCAAACCACAACCACTGAACAGTTTGGGATCAGAAACACCCTGGACTGACTCTTCGAATCCCACTCCCCCTAGAGGAACACCTGACTCACACTTGAGGGAGGGGGGACAAAACTGGATTTGCCAGGAGTGGAGACTGAACTAAGCAATATTGGGTCAGTGGGACTATGGGACTGTCTGCTCCCTGCCCAGGGAGGGGATGGGGAGTTGTGGAGAAGAAAAAATGACCTGATGTGGTGAGGAGGGGGAAGGGACTTTGAATAATGATATACAGGGATAGAAAGCATGACTTCTTTGTTCATAATAATAATAATAATAAAAAGTATATAGAAAAAAAAGAAAAAAGGAAGTTTTAGGGAAAAATAAGGGGTGGCAGGGGAAGAAGAAGAGGGTGGAGAATGAGAGCTACCAGAATGTATTCTGCATATTTGAGTCATTTTAATAATAAAATTAGCAGAAAAGAGAAAATGACCCTGTGTATTCTCCTGGTTTTTCCAAAGTTTAGACTATTTGTAGTGGATTATGTTCTTTTACATTGTAAATAATTGTCCTGCCTACTGGTTTAATAAAAAATGCTGATTGGTCTAAGGTAGACAGGAAGTGTGGGTGGGTTATCAGACTAAAAAAACTTTGAGAGCAAGAAGATCAGAGAAGGACACCAGAGAGACACCAGGAGAGATGTCAGCAAATGCGCAAGAAAGAAGACTGCTCTGAGAAAAGGTACCAAGCCTCATGGTTAAACAATATAAGAATCATGTGTTAGTTTAAGAGTTAAGAGTATGTCCAGGCCATAGGTCAATTGACATGAAATCAATACAAACTTCTCTGTGTTTTTGTTTTTGAACTCTGGGACTGCTTGTCCAGATCTTGGGGAGTCCAGGCCAGAAACTTAATATTACAACTCTTAGAGCAGGAAATATATCACAAATATAGGTGAGTGGGATAATCATTCCTGCAGCAGATGCAATCACTGCAGTATGTGGTCAGTGAGCAAAATGACTTAGAAACACACACACACAGATACACACACACAGATACACACACACACACACACATACACACACACATGCCCCACAGTGCTATAACTGGTTACTTAAAATTAAGTGACTTAAAATAACACAAATTTAGTATTGCACACTTTGTATACTCAGTGTATACAGGATGAAATCAAGGCAGGTCTGTGTTCTCTTTAGAGGCTTCAAGAAAGAATATATTTACTCTTCCAACTTTCAGAGGGTGTACACAGCCCTTAACTATGCCTCCAACTCCAGCCTTAAAGCCAGTAATGTTGCATCTCTTCGGCCTTTTGTTTTTCTCTCAAGGCAGTGATAAAATCTGAGAAAGCTGCTCCCAAAGAGCTCAGCCTTATTCCTCCTGCGTCTGTTTTTAATGGCTTCTCTGATGACCCTGGGTCATTCTGAAAAATCCAGGATATAATATATCTGTTTGGTTTACTAGCATTTTTAATTCCCTTTCAGTCTTCCATTTCTGTCTCTCCCGTTTTCTCTCTTTGCATGTGCATGTATGTGCATGAATGTACATGCACTCCTGTGTGTGTGTGTGTGTGTGTGTGTGTGTGTGTGTGTGTGTGTGTGTATGTAGAGGCTTGAGAACAACATCAGTATTTTCCTTGATTGCCCTTTACCTTATTTTTTGGAGATAATCTTTGTATTGAACCTAGAACATAGTATTTTGGCCAGACTTACTAACCAGTAAACTTCCAGGCTTTTCCTGTCTCCGAGTCTCCATCTACTCAATGATGGGTTATAGATGCATGCCAGTGTGCTTGTTTTTTTTTTATACAATAGCACTGTGTATTGGTGCTAGCAATACAAATACAGGTCCTCATATCTCCATAGCTAGCAATAAACCACATCCCTAGCCCTACTCGTGCAATATTAATAACTCTACTTTGCCATATAACTGAATATATTCTCAAATTCCAAGGACTAGGCTTTAAGCATCTATAGGGGACTCATTCTTCCTGTCACAAATACAGAACAACAATGACCTCAAAATTCACTATTATCTGTGGTGAAGACATTTCTATCTATAAGAAATATCCACACTGAAATCTCATCTATTTAGAGAATATAGGCCATAGTCACAACAGAATTCTTGACATACTACTATTAATAAACCCCTCCAAAAGATAGATGTCTGCTACATACATACACGTTCTGAGACATTTGGCTCACTATGGAAGAAAAATATCTAAAAAGACAAGATACTGCTGTTGAAGCTTCAGAGAGAGTTTGCAAGGAGATGTTGGCCATGCACTAGTGCCTATTTGACCGATAAAGATGTTTCTTCAAGAGACTCTGCAAACCGTGGAGATATAGACCAGCACAAGTTCCGGAACCAGCCAGAGAGAGCTCTCTTGCCATGTAGAAGCCCATGGAGGCCTAACAGCACCTGGACTTTCAACTGACAATTACATGGGGAAAGCTTTGTCCCCAGGTCACTTTTGCTGGCAGAGTTTTCCAAACCAGAAGGCGCATACAGATTTTCTTGAAGATATTTATGCCTAAAGTGAAAATGAATTTTATTTGGACAAGAGATCTGCTTATGTGTACAAAGCAAAGGATAACACAGGATCTGTTAGCAGCAAGCCAGTTGAAGCCAGAGTTATCTGGGGAAAGACAACTTGTGTTCAAGAATGCAGTAGCATCATTTGTACCAAATTCTGAGGCAAACTTTGTGAAGTCCACAGAGACAGATCCTATAGCATTATATGGATAAAGATTTAAGAATCAGAGCAATAAATAAAATTCTGAGGTTGGGGGTGAGCCTCAGATAGTCGTTTGCTATTATTTGATACTATGTAGTTGAGAAAGAACCAAGTAATACTGACAAGCAGCAGGTAGATAAATTGGACCTATGTTAAAATCCTGATCCACAGTGTCTCAGGAAGTTACTGTATTTAAAATAGACCATTTGATGAAATAACTAAAGCAAAACATGGTAAAAATGAGCAATGTGTAGGTTCTAATTCATTATGACTGGGCTCCCATAGGAAGAGAGCACTAGGAAAAAGACTTTCAGAAGAGGCATCAACAATGGGAAGACAGAAGATGGGTGGCCATCTACAAGCCAAGAAGGGTATTCTTGGAGTAAATCATTCCCATTTCTTTATCTTGGAGTTTTGCTTTCCTTAACTATGTAAAACTAAACTTCTGTTGTTTGGAACACTAAATTTATACTGTTTGGGACAGCCCTCTGTGGTTCTTTGTTGTAGTATGTCTTGCAAATTAATGTAGTGGGGTCTATAAAACCACAGATATAATTGAATTTTGCTCTGATGCAAAACTTTTTCATTTAGGACTGATAACTTTGTTTCCCTGATTGCTAAGAAAGCTAGAGCCCTGAGCTGTCTTTTCTTTCCTTCAAGATTTTCTTGGATTAAGAGTTATGTTTGCTGGCGTTCTTGCATGTAAGACTGGTTGACATATCATTATTAAGGCTTTATTCCTTTGACCAACTCAGGTCACATCTGCCAGGCCATCCTGCTCTCCAGCTTTCCCAACAGGTGGCTGAAGTCTTTGTTGAGCCCCAGAGATACTCAACTTCTTTCTACTCAGCCATTTTCCTGTTTCCCTGGTTTAATCTCAAGAGTGTGCTTCACATTCTCACATGCTGTCTTTTGTCTTATGGACTGTATCTAAACAGTGCAGTGTGCAAAACTTCATAAAGAAGTCAAGACTTATCAGGACAGTGCCTGGAATCTACTGAAATATTAGATTCACCTGTGGTATTGTTTATATTAAGGTTGATTTAAAGGATTAAGTTAGGCTTAGATTCAGGTAGGTCAATTACATACCATGACAGGAAACTAAAGGAAAGGTGACAACAGTCAGGCTGGTCCTGGTTGTTCTTCATAGGATTTTTCTCGGGCATTCTATCTCTTATGAAGCTCAGAACAATTCTCCCATGAGAAATACATGGTCCTTGCTTGGCTGACATTTTCTTCTTTTTAAAAGTAATTTGAAGGGAGCTCATGTCAGACATATTTTTGAAAATTCAAGAGCCAATTAAGAGCACAGATAAATACAGCTTGGGGAGCCTGATGGTCCAGTACCTTCTCACAAGTAGAGAGAAATCAGAGTGAAGTGTGTACTTCCTCCTCACATCATGCAGGTGTTTCATGAGCTTAATTTGATTGGATGCAAGCCACACAGCAGACCTGACTGCCTGTGCCCTTCCCTCACACAGTACCACAGTGGCCTCTGAGCACTAGCTCATACCCTCCTGTTTCATGACCTCTATTTAGCTTATTTAACACTCAAACTCTTTTCTACAAGCACTGTTTCCAGAAAACCATTCCTGGTGGCCCCTCCCATGCTGGGCTAGATAGACATTTTTCTGTATGTACTTTTGTTATCATATCTTTATGTTTTACAACCAGACCATAAATTCCAGGATGGCAAAAAAACTAAATTTTCTTTAAGAGTTGGGGGCATAAAAAGAAACCTTGCTCTTTGTTTTTGGCATTTAAAGTTGTGATCATTAGAGAATATACACACAAAGAAGAGATTGCTGCATGAGGATCCCTTTATCTGCTGTAATGATGCTATAAAATGCCTAAGCCATCAAACATGGCCTGTGGTAACTGTGTTAAAGTATATGGCTTGTATCTGGGATAAACTGGTATCTTTTTCTTGTTATATATTTATACCTCAAGATATGCAAATGGGAGAAAAGAATATAAGCTATGCAGCATAGGGTGCAGAATGGACTCCAAACCTTTTTAACCATTCAGCCTTATGAAGCAGAACTGCTGGCTTGTTTACATTAACTGCCCGAGTCAACTGGGAGCAAAGAGGAGAGTGGGGTGCACAATGGGGCTGAAAATTCTAAAAAGAACCTTCCCTAGTAGGGCTGTGATGGGAAAAAAAGAGGGGATGTAGAACATGAGGTCCTGGAGCCTAAAGGTGTGTGTGGGGAGAAATTCCCTTAGATGAAATTTCTGCTTGCAGAGGAGATGTCACATATGGGTTTGAGCCTGACCAGTTGGAGTAGACATTCATCCTTTCTTCAAGGGCAGAACAGAGAGATGACAAAGAGAGAACTATCTCTCCGTGGCTCCTCTTTGTATGAGGAAATTGATGAGAATATGGCAGAATTAGCATTTTTATAACAAAGTGAGGGCACAGGGGAAAGACCACATGTGGGTTTTCATCCTAGTCTCCTGGTCTTTGTGCCCCCAGCAGCTAACAAAGGATTGACCCAAAGCAAGTGCTTGCCAGTGCCTACTAAGAGAATGGATAAATGGCTAACTGAATGGACGAGAGGTAGCATCAGCTACCAGATTTGTACTTCTCCATTTCTCCTAGTTGCTAAAGGATACCTCAGGGTTATTATATCCATAAGTTATTCTCAACCTCACACACTTGCCACTGAAAGCCCCTTAGGATCTCTTGCAACCTTTCTTTCAGGCACACCAGCTGTGAAGGTGTATTGTTATCTAGGATTAGTTGCTGCCAGGGAAGTGATGGGATGGTGGTAGCTTGATCTGGGACCAGAGCCTGAAATCAGAGGCTCCTACTTATTCAGAAGAAGTGAGCTCTGTTTGGAGGCAACAGATCTTGCTACCTGGCAAAAGCTGGTGCAGTAGATAAGTTGGGTGCATGGGGTGGATGGAAATCAATGGTGAGCAGGGGCAGTTGTTGGCTCCTTTGCTTCATTTACTTACTGTGGAATCTAAGTAGGATGCATACTGGGATTCATTGCTGAGCAAAAACTAATGGTGGGCTGTGGTCCCCAGAAATGAGATGGGAACTCAGAGAAAAGGAGGCCAAAACCCAGTGTCAGAATTGATTAACCCACACAAGGATTAAAAAGGGACTATTGGGAAACAAAGCCACTTTCCCAAATGCACAGTATTCAGCAAGCACACATGTTCATTACTCTTTGAGTGACTTTGGCATGAGGTCATGCTGTTTCCCTACATTAGGAGGCACAATTTAGCTTTTTACTATGTGTGGAAGATGCTAGAGTATACTTCTGATGTTTTCCTTCTATGCGAACTATTTTTTTTCTGCTGTGGGGAGCAGTATTGACAGAGATAATCTGGGGACTGTCAGACTCTTTAAGGATGGCTCAAAGCCAGCTTGTCAAAGTCATATCTATCCTTGGCACGATCTATCCAAAAACTAATAAGATATGTCTCAACTCAGGCTGTTCTAACTCCAGAGCTTCCCATAAGGTCTTCTGAAGCTGCTGTTGGGTGCTTATCAAACCTGTACAGTCTATATTGCTTGTCTCTGCTCTTTTCTTTTTCCCTTCCTATAGTTTAAATCTAAAGACACTTGAATGTCCCACCTGGTAAACATGAGTTGTTGCTCATAGCCCTCTCTTTTCTACAAACTTTTTTAACTTGGCATAGGAAGAGCCAGGAGTCAGGTTAGATCACATAAGGGTAGATAGGTCTGAGTATAGTAGGATAGTGAGAACTTGACTTGATGATGCTGATGATGACTCACTCCAGCAGTCTAAAAGGATGCTATCATGGAGAATAGATGATGCTGAAAGCATCTGGCTCATGTTATCCAAAGTGACCAGTCAAAATCTGGCCACTCTCAGGAAACATTTTATTTTGTTCAGATGACTCATATATCAGATATTTTATGGGAGCTGCCTGGATAGTATTTGTAACTTTGAAGTATAAATATTGTCTGAACATCACCCACTACCATAGCCTAGAATGGATTTGAGCCAAGCTCCATCTGGAGAAAAGAGAGGCAAACTGCAGAGCACACTATGAGCCTCTGGTTCTCAGCTTGATTTTTGTCTAGTTGTCTTGAGTAAATTCTTTCCTTCAAGTCTCTAAATTTAAAAAATGAAGAACAGATTTCCTATTCTCAGACTTAATGTAGGAACTGGTGGGATAACATACAACTGTCACCAAAAGAAAATCTAGACAGTTATAGCTCCCTTTGTCCTGCCTTGTTCACTAGCAGCTCCTGGGCACTCACTCCAGGGCTCACACAACAGTTTCTGAAATAGTTGCATTTTGATATCATCCATGTGGTGGGTATTGTGTTAAATAGTGCAGAAACAGCTACCACAAAAACATGGTACCATTCTTGGGTAGCTCTTAGTTTCATGTGGGAAGCAGTCACAAAGTAATAGCAAGGACATGGCATTGGGTTCTCTGAAAAGGCTAAAGAATACCTGGGTGTGTGTGTGTGTGTGTGTGTGTGTGTGTGTGTGTGTGTGTTTAGTCAAGAACTTGGTGTGACACATACTCAAATAATGGCAACAAAAGGCCAAACAATTCTACAGTTTGTTAACTTGACAGAGAAGACTTAAGAAGCCACAGTATGCTTCATTGATCTGTTTCCCAATATACTATGGATTCATGTAAAAGGAAGCCTTAGAGACCATGCTACCTCAGCATTTCCATAGCCAAAGCCAGATCTGACCTTCTCTGAACAGAAAGTGCATATGGAGAATTTAAAATTGCTTAGTGCTGATAGGGTTGTCAACTACAAAGCATTAGGAGTTGAGACTGATCCCTCAGGTGTATCCCAATTATCGAGGAGCACACCCACAGGGCTGTCTTGCTGTTGGCTTCTATAGTCTTATTGAGGTAAGCCAGAATTCCTGATGCTTGAGGCTTGTTTTAGATAAAATTGGTAATCAATAAAATCTACAGTCAACAGATGCTGGTCAAAATAAAGTCACATGAAGTTGGCCAACGGTAATTTAATGAGAGTGATCCATCACTTTAAGTAAAGCACTATTGACCCCAGAAGTAAGAAAGTGATCAGTTAGTAGAGGGTCAGGCTGTGTGAGGTATGTGTGTGCATGTATTTGGCATCACAGGCTTGTATGCTCCATTGACGCAACAGTCCACCCAGAATGGAGCCCTCAGTAGCAATGTTAACACAGAAAGCCACATTTATAGGTGGCATTGTGATGGGAAAAGCATTAGTATAAATACATTTAGTGTACAAAAACACAAGTGTTGATTAGCTAGTGAAAGCAGCATCAGGAAGCTCATTAAAGCAATACAGTATGTTTTGGTCCCTCCTATTGACCTAAGTGGTACCATTAGCATCCACACCCCCACAAAATGCAAATGGAGTTGTTAAATGAGTTTTGAAAGTCTGGTTTCTCCAGCTTCTTGGTTCCCATGCCAACAGTGCACTTGGAATCTGATTGCATGGAAAACATCTTGTTCTTAGCTCTTCCGTGAAGTCCTCAAACACATGACTGACACTTTGTACTTTATAGAGGAGAAGGTTCGTTATTGAAAGAAAGCAACGTTGGTGAGACATCCTGTTATGGGCACCTGAGCAGCTAAAAGCACCTGTGTCCTTTTCCAGGCAATGGCTGCCTTCTGGGGGTCTTTCTAGTAAAAGATTTTTTCTTTTCTTCTGGCTCAAGGTCTTGACCTATAAACTAACTCAAACCTTTCTTTCCTTCTCACATGGCCTTCAAACTATAGCCTCTTCTCATCTCATTTCTTTTGTCCAATAAGGATTTGTTTTACATCATAAAATGTTATTTCAATCATGTACAAACAACAAATCCATTCTCAGCTCCAGGTGAATAGCATAGTAGTGCTATACAAAGGTGTGGTTTGACGATCCTCCCCTGCTCTATTAGCTCCATGTTTATGGCTTCTAGGTCCAGGTCATTTGAGTTTGAGTTAGTTCTGCTGTTTCTAGCTGCATGAACACGGATAAGGCATTAATTCTGTGCCTCAGTTTCCCTGTGTGTGAAATCAGGAAATAGTGACATTCTAATTTTGGGCAAGGACATTTGATCAGTGAACAGTACTTACCAATACTTAATGTTTACTGATTTGGTTCTTGCTTCTGTCACATATAAACATGACCGTTGCTGTTCTAGACAAGTGCCAGTACTTAAAGAATGAGCACATGTTCATTGGTGGGTTAAGAACACAACTGGACCTGAATGCATGCTGCCTGCGGCCCATCCATCCCTGAGCTTTGTTGTTTATTTATTTATTTTTACAGCCTGACTGCAGCTTCCCCTCCCTCCTTTTCTCTGCGCCCATCACCCACTCACCACTCTTCCTCCTTTGTTTCTCTTTAGAAGAGGGTAGGCCTCCAATAGATACCAGCCAGCCATGGTATATCAAGCTGCAGTGATTTTGTGTGTTTTCTTGTGATGTCCTTGACCCCTCTGTCTCTTACAGTCCTTCCTCTCTCTCTTCCAGAAGATTCCCCAAGCTCCCACCTAATGCTTGGCTGTGGATCTCTGCATCTGTTTCCATCAGTTACTACATCCTGGAACCTTCTTAAAATGGCTTGTAGCCATGGTCTTTCAATACCCAGCCTGCTTTCTTCCTTACAATATTCTCTCTATTGAAATCATCCTTGAAAGTTGTTAGAGACATACACATTTCCAGAACCATGTACATGTGTCAAATCAGCCCAAATCCAGTATTTTCCCATCTTCCCTCTTCAGTGGCCTGAGTGAACTCTTCCAGCTGTCTGCCATGCCACATCTAAGCTCCCCTGCTCCTTTCTTCTTCATTCATTCACTTGAAAGCAATATTCCTCTTCAAGTCTTTGTCTCCTTTTCCTTTGTGTCTGTTCTGTTGTCAGGCTTGTCTTTGGATTTCAAGAATGACCTTCACATGGGTGGTCTCCACACGCCCTTACTGTGGCCTCATCATTGAAACACTTGGTGTCACTGACCTCTGAACACCCCAACTGGAATGCTGAATGCTTCCAAATTTACTAGTAATTTCACTAGTAATATTCAGTGAAATAAAACTCCTGCGATTGTATCACACATGTTGTTCATTAGAACATGGGCTACTTTGGCTTCTTCAGGAAAAGATATCAAAGGAGTTTTCTAGATTTTGAAGGGGGAAAGACTGGCATCACTAGTCACTACAATATAGACTCTGTTCCACCTCTGTCCATGGACATGGACAGAAGGGTGTCAGGTGCTGGGGTAAAAGAGCAGCTCAATTTCTGTCACACCAAATCCAGAAGTTCATTTTTATGTCTGAGTCTGTGTCACATGGCTCAGTTTTACTATCAAAATCTTTTATACTAGGTAGTGTATTGATAACTCACCAAGACTGAATAATTTAGGCTCTTTGTTGGAAAGGATTTAATAGATTGGAAGCTGTGATGGGCTTCTGGGCAGATAAAATAAAGTCTCATTTTCCCAATTTCCATTAATTCCATGCCCATTCTTTCTAGATACATAGATATGAAACACTCACCAGTGTCTTTTACTACCTCTCAGTTGCTTTTCTATTCCTATCTCTTCTACCTTGGTAACGTACAAACTCCTATATTCATGTTTATTTTTCTATTTTATTCCTTAGACTTTTTTTTTAATCATCCTGGCAATTGAACCCAATGCCTCATTGATACTGGTAACCACTCTTTATTTCCAATCTTCTTTACTTTTTATTTAGAGGCAGGATCTTACTAAACTGTCCAAGTTGACCTTGAACTCAGTGAAGCTAACACAGACCTTGAACTTGAGATCCTCCTGGGTCAGCCTTCTAGGTAGCTGAGATCATCAGCTTCTGCCATCTGGCCAGGCTTCCTTTGTCAATTCATGCTCTGCTTTTTGTAACTGACTTTTAAAGAGCCTTCCTGTCACCATCTACCTCTAGCACATAGTCACTTACAAGTCAATATCTCAAGAAACATGTCTATTTTTTCAGAAGCTGCTCCAAACCTTCCTTGATTCTCCGTTATCTATGAACTAAAGTCTGGCCTTCAAAGTCTAGACTTCACCTCTTTAGCTAGGCTTCCTCCTAAGCGATTTTCTTTGTTGTTGTGAAAAATAGGGCTATTTTCTCAATTTCCTTTCCAGACAGTTAATTATTGAAATTTTAGAAGAAAAAAAAAAAACCCCGATTTTAAAGTTGGTTTAACGTTCTACAGTTTACTGAATTTGTTTGTTAAATGTAACAGATTTTTTTTAACGGAACATTAAATATTTTAAACACACAAGATCATGCCACCTACAATTGGAAATAATTTTATTTCTTTTATGACTTGGATAACTCATTTTTTATTTTTCCTAAATTCTTTGACTAGGGTGCTCAGAACTGTTTGAATAAAAACACCAATATTTGATAAGAAAATTCAGGCATAAATAAACAAAAACAATAGAAAAACCAATGTTTTCTACTGCCTGGAGATGATTGTTAGAACACCAACATACTATTTGAAGCAGGCTACAAATTCAAGGCAATCTTTGTTAGAGTCCTAAGATTCCTTTGCTCAGAAATAGGAAAAATCATAAACCATCTCACACACACACACACACACACATACAGAACCAAAAAAAAAAAAAAAAAAAAAAAAAAAAAAAAAAAAAAAAAAAAAAAAAAAAAAAAAAAAAAAAAAAAAAAAAAAAAAAAAAAAAAAAAAAAAAAAAAAAAAAACCATGAAATAGTCATTTAAGTAAACAGACCACAAAACTACAATGTGTAAAACAGGATAGTATTGACTTTTAAAACAGAACTGATATAATTAACCATCAAATATATGGTCACTTAATTTCTATAAGAGTTCCAACAATATACCAAGAAAAATAAACTTTTTAAATAAAAACTTAAGATCTATGAGCAAAAGGATGAAATTGGTCTCTTATTTTTACCTCACACACAATATCAAAACAAAATGGATAAAAGCTTAAACATAATGCTCAGAAGCATGGTCCAGGGGTGACACTGTGGGTCAAGGTGCCTGCTGCACAAGCATGTGGACATGCACCCACAGAAAAGGCTGGGCAGGGGTGCACATGCCTCTCACCCCATTGTTGAGGGGGTGGAGATAAGAGGATTCTGGAGCTTACTGTCGAGTTAGCCTGGCTGAAATGGTGAGTTTTTGTTCCAGTTCTCTGAGAGACTTTATTTCTAGGAAATGTGGAAAACAACAGAGGAAGAAACCTGATGAGCCTCCTCTGGGCTTCACCCCGCCCCGAGAGCAAGCAAGAAGAGAGAGAGAGAGAGAGAGAGAGAGAGAGAGAGAGAGAGAGAGAGAGAGAACAAACAATTAAACCTTTAAAATAAAACAGTGAAACCCTTGACATTCACTTCAGCCAATGATTTTTTTGACTATGACACCAGAATGGCAAGCCTCTAGAATCACAGCCATGTCGGAGCACACCACATTAAATCCTTCTGCACCAAAGAAACAACCCACAGAGTGGAGAGGCAAGTTGGAAAAAGTATTTTCATATCTTCGTCTCATGAGCTTAATTTCCAAAATATATAAAGAACCCTTACAAACCAATTTTAAGACATTTAAAAAATGGGCAAAAGCCTCAAACATCTCTTTAAAGAAGATGTAAAAATGCAAACTATGTGTATTAAAAATGTTCAACACCACTAGTAATTAGGTTAAATTAAAATAAAGGTATTAGCTGGCAATGGATGAAAACAAAAAGAGAAACTATAATGAGACTATGATTAATAATGAGGAGAAAATCTTTCACAAAATGTAGGTATAAATGTAAATTAGGAAAGCCATTTTTTTTAAATAAAAAATCAGTATGGAGGTTCTTCAAAACATTAAGAATAGAAACACTGCTGGGTGTTGCACAACTTTAATCCCAGCACTCAGGAGGCAGAAGCAGACAGATCTCTATGAGTTCGAGACCTACCTAGTCTACAGAGTGAGTTCCAGGATAGTCAGAACAGTGACAAGACAGAGAAACCATGTCTTGAAAAGCACAGCAAAATGAAAACAACAAAAAAGTATAGAAACACCATGTGACTCATAAGCTTATTTCTGGGGCTGCATCCAATTAATGCAAGTATGATATATTGGTTGGAGAGATTATCTGCACTCTTCTATTCACTTCAGTAAAATAAGAGGAGCCAAGATCTAAAAACCTTTGTCCATCAGAGGGTGCTTGGATGAAGAAAACAGGTGAGGCAGTGAATGAAACTAGGGCATTAACTAAGTCAAATAAGCAACTACAGAAAGACAAACATCTCATGATCTTGTTCATTGTGGCATTGAATTTACAGGAGCACAGACTGGAAGTTTCCATAGAAGAAGGGGCAGGAGACCTTGGAGGTTTTAGTCAAAAGAAGCAAAATCAGAGAGAATGAACAAGTTCAAGAGCTCTACTGTGTGCCATGTTGACTACAGAAAATAATAGTTTTGTATCTGAAACACAACAAGGGATTATTCTTTCTGTTAAAACAGTATATGACATATTTTGTATGTCATTTGACTTTATTTAGCTATTCCACATTGTATACATCTACTAAAGCACATTTCATATTATTATAAATCCAGATTTCACTTGGCAAAAATTAAAAAGAAATTCTGTCCTGTCATTTATGCTCATTAATATGGAAGACACACTAAGAAAATTGCCAGTCACAGAAGGACTTTAATGATGAACTATGACCTGGAAGTATAAGCCAAAGAAACCCTTTTCTCCCTCAGTAGCTTTTGGCCATAGTGTTTGTCACAGCAACGAAGAGTTAACTGGAGCAGTAATTCTTTCCTTTTCCTCAGGGAATGAACTGCAGTTTTCAACCTGAGACACATGCACTGCTCCGACTGTAGACCAATCTGAGTCCTGTTGCAAAGCCCCACTGAAGCCTGTTTATTGCTCCCAGGATGCTCTTGGTGCCTTTATGAGGGCTCTGAATGAGACTATAGTCATTCTCAGGACCTTGTGTAGCAAATGCAGCAGCAAGTGAGCTTTTGGCTCCTGTCACAGGGTGAGAGAGGTGGAGAGGGGAACACTCAGTCCTTGAAGTGACCTGCTTAATATGTGTGTCACCTCCTGCCTCCCTTGTTAATATGAAGAATCTCAACACATACATGCGGGCAATACCCTGTAAAGATTTAATTTCAGGGTATTGCCCGCATGTAGGTGTTGGCAAAATGTGTGCTTAATGCCTGCAAATGTCAGAAGTGGGAGCTATGTCACTGAAATTGGGTGTAAAGATGGTTGGGAGCTGCCATGTGGGTGCTGGGAACAGAACGTGGGCATTAAGTACTCTTGATCACTGAGCAGCTGATCCAGTCCCCAGGCTATTTTCTTGCTTTATTGCTTGATCTCAGGACCCAGAACTCAGCTTGGTAAGAGCATAATACACATTTGCCAAAAGGATGCACTGAAATGTACACTTGTCATATTAATTATTAGAAAATACAAATGTAGAAATAAATCTCAGTAAATTGAGGTATCTGAATGCGCACTTGAGGGTTTTTCCACTTCAGCTTTTTCTTTCAAAAATGCTTTTAATGTTTTGGTTCTGGAATAGTGGGTAGGATTTTTTGTTTGGTTTGGTTTTATGTTTGTTTTTAAATGCTAAGTCCAGTGTCATACAAGTTATCTAGAGGCACCAGAGGAACCCTTCAGAGGCTTCTGGCTGGCAGCTGTGATGAGTTAAAGCTGGCCATCAGAAGCCCATGTGCAAAGCAGTGTGACTCCAGGTGGGAACAAGCTTTCTTGGGCTTAGAGTACTTTTCTTTCTTTTTTCTTCCTTCCTTCCTTCCTTTTTGATATTTTTTATTTAAAAGTTATTTTTTTAACATTCCAACCACAGTTTCCCTCCCCTCCTCCCACTCCAGTTTACCACCCCCGCCCAGCCCCCATCCACTCCTCAAAGAGGATAGGGCTTCCCACGGAGTCAGCAAAGTCTGGGATACCAATTTACTAAGGAGATCTTGTTTATTTACCCTTTCCAAGATGATCCATGGATGTCTCTCTTAGGGGCCTCCTTATTACCTAGCTTCTCTGGGGTTGTGGGCTGGGTGAAGTGTCATTTACCTCTTGGTCAAATAGGAGCTGGTCCTGGGCATAGAGTTCTTAAGGAGGTCTAAGGGTGTGCCAGTATATTTTTTTCTACTCAGGCCCCAGCATCTTCATGGGCCAGCATTCAATTTACAGTATTCTCTTTTACTTAGTAGTAGCTAATGGACTGAGATTACTCGAGCCTAAAGCATTTCTATATAGGCTTTCTTTTTTACTCTGACATCACGGAAGAAGGAAAGATTCCGAAACAGGTCTTTATGATCCTTTTATTGAGAAACTGGTAGAACTTGCAGTTTGCAGTCACTCTGGGGAAGTCTCCTGGACTGGTCAGGTCGCTTGTTCTTATATTGTTTCGTGTGTGTGTGTGTGTGTGTGTGTGTGTGTGTGTGTGTGTTTCTGGGAACTGGGGCTTGTTGTGTAAGCTGGTTAGTCAGCCAGCTCTGGGAATCCACCTATCTCTACCTTCTCAGTGCTGGGATTACAAATTGTGCTACCGTGATCAGCCTTTTTACAGGAGTGCTTCGGAGCAAACCCAGCTCTTCATGCTTGTCAGCTTCTAGCACTTTATTGCCTAAACCATCTTCTGAGCTATCCTGTTGGTAAAGCCTCTTCTCATTCCAGAACCTTTCTTCCTTGGGCTGCTATAAAGTCATATTTGTGTCCTGGGCTATCTTTGGACTCCTTGTAATGAGGCATCAAAGCAAAGCTCTTGTTTACTGGAGGTATGAAATAAACATTTTAAAGGTGTTAACATTGCTCCCACTACATTGAGGGATATTCACTTTTGCCTCCTTAATGGATGAGAGTAACCGTCTTACCATAGCCTTTCCAGTTTTGAATATTACTCTTTTTTATCAGTCTGTGCCAAATTAAAAGACACTGTGATGGAATTTCATTACTGGCTCCATTTTATTAATTTTCCTTTAATTATCCAAAAGATGGAGCAATTTCCATATGTTAATCAATCATTTGCATGTCTTCTTCTGCAATTTATCTTTAGCCTCAATGAATTAATTAAAAAATAATCCCTCCAACCCCCTCCCCCCAGAAATGTCTATCTAGTTTTTGGCTTTTTCTGGATAAATTTCAAACAGCCAGGGGTCAGAACCATACTAGTGTATTGTCACATCATCATTTTCTTCTTTACCATATGCATGTTAGCATTCACTCACACACATACTCTTCCTCTCTCTCTCACACACACAAATGTACGTACTTATGAGCATAGGCATAAACCCAAGGATACGATGTTTGCTTGTATATACTCAATTATGGGTTGGGCATATATGCTCATAAATATTCAACATGTTGAGTAGTTGGACTTTAATGGAGAAGGCTTGGTAAGCTGGGATATTTTCCAGCGAGGCAAAATGAGGATCTGTGAGTCAGATTTTATTTTGCTTTACAATGAAATTAGCAAAGTTCCTTTATAAACCTTGGGAAATTAGCTTCTGAGTTTGGCATCACACACCACGAACTGGTCTTTTATGGTGCCACTTGATGCATTTATGGTCATTGGTCACTTTCATGGTCAAATGTAGAGACAGAATCAGTACTTTAGTGTTCAAGCAATGTCATTCTGGGCTCCTTTGAAATCTAGAATATTCTATTGATGCCATTTCCCAAAGTAGAGTGTTTTTCAGCTAAAATCTGAACATGTGATTTGTGATTTTTTTTTTCCAGGCACAGACATTAACATCCATCTGGGGCTTTTATGAAGTGTTCCTTCTGGGTGTGGAGGAGAGTCTCCAGGATTTCCACAGGACCTCGTGGTAGTGCTGTCTTCTGGCACCTGTGGATTTATGAGGTGCATGTTATAATAGCAACAGGGTTACATTTACCAGGCTACAACACCAGGGCACTCAGAGTGGCAGGGGATTCAAATTTATGTTATGCAAAGATGATTTATTCAATAAAACTAGTTTATTGAAGTGCTCACAAGGTTGATGTGTAGCGTTTGAATATGCTGTAGATCACCCCAAGGACCACCATGTTCTTCTTTGCTACCCACCCTTTAATCTGAAGCACAGGTAGGTGTTGCCCTAGACCTGAAACTTGTGCTTCCGGCTTTTGTATCCACAGTTGTCCACAAGGAGATCCACTTGTATGGGGGAAGTTCCATTGTTCTTGCTCATGGTCTGATGCTGCACATCCCACCGTTTGCATTTACCCCAAGGCACCTTTGTGTCCTAACTATCTGGCCTCTCCTTGGCTATCCCTATGAGCATTCCATCATTTACTTCTCCAAGCATTCCTTACTTCCTTGCTGCTAAATACAACTGTCCTCAGCTCTTCCTCCAGGACTAGAGAGTTCTCCTTTGTAGCTCTCAGCCCTTGGACTGGCACACATGTACTCTGGTTTACACATGTCTAATTTCAGTTTATTCATTGGTCTAGACAAGAAATGCTTTAAGTGGTTGGCTTCTGTCCGATGAGACTCATTACAAACTGGCTGCTTCCTTGGTATTCCCTGTAAGACGAGGACATTTGTAACCATAAAAATTGTTAGAAGGAAGAAAGCAAGTTATCTATTTAGAAAACATTTATTCCTGGCCATTCAGAGCAGAGTGGTGGAGAGATAAGGAGCTGAAGAGCCTCTCTCAATCAGTCAAACCAATTGGGGATCAATTTTGGGGTCTGAAGTTGTAGAGGAAAAAGTGAAAGTCAATATCAGAGAGTCTCTGAGATAGAGTCACAGGGCACAGAGATAGACAAGCCACCAGAGACATGTGTAGGTAGGGCCCTTAGCACAGCACCCTTCCCTGAAGGCTGCACATTTTCATTTGCTGTGCTCCCAGCATCCAGGGAAGACCTCCTCTAGATGCACAAATACCTACATCATTCTGACTGGTTAAGTCAGTGTGCTGGATTACAAGAACAGGAGTTTAAGGCTTTTTTCTATCTTGTAAAAAAGGAAGACTGGGAGCTTGAGAGATGGTTTGGCGACTAAAAGCATTGACTGCTCTTCAGAGGACCAAAGTTTGATTCCCAGCACCCACCTGGCTAGCTAACACCTGATCTGTAATTCCAGTTCTTGAGGATCTGATGTCCTTTTTTATTTGGTTTATGTGGGCACTGCATGCATATCTTTTGTAGACATACATGCAAACAAAACACCTATACACATACATAATACATATATAATACATATGTACGTACGTACTTACATAAATCTGCAGGAGGACTGGTAGAATTCACTGTTCCACACAAAATACTTCCTATCAAAGTATTTCCTGGTATTCTAAAGACCTTAGCTGAGATTAATGAAAGTTATGGAGAGCTCCATTTCAAATTCACATCATTGTAATAGTTTGATGAGGAACTAGTTTGCGTCCTGGGATAATGAACACTATCATATACTCATTCACAAGGTACACAAAAGCTTCGGTGGCTGATACTGTGGGGAGAAATTCTTAGGTGTCTCAAATGATGCAGTATTATTTGGGGCCTGAGTTACAACACAGTTGGTAAAGGGTTTGCCTAACATGCATGAAGTTCTGAGTTCAGACCTCAGCACTCAATACAACTGGATGATGCCATGTGCCTGTAGTTCCAGCACTCTAGAGGTAGGGGCTAGAGCATCAGAAACTTAAAAGTCATCCTGGGATACAAAGTGATTTAAAGGCCAATCTAGACTACACAATACCCTTTCCAAAAAAGTGGGATCAAAGAAATGGTGAACATTTCTGGTGGATAGAGGTGACCCTCGGCGGGGGTGGGGGGGCACACCAAGTTATTAGACTCTTTCATGTAGGTCCTATGTGTCAAGAAAGAAGAGGCCAGGTGACAGGGTTGTGGACATGAAAGATACTAAGTCACATAGGAAAGACTGAGAGTTTTGGGTCTGAAAGTTTTGAGGGTGGATCAAAGAACAGGGAATTTAGACCTTCTTTTAGGATGAAAACCTAAAGTAATGAGGATGCTTTTGTTTTCCAGGAAACTTATCTGCAGTGTTTGCTTTTAATTAATATATCCCTTAAAAAGAAAAAAAAAAACCAAAAGCAAGCTATCAGAACCACCAGCACCCACAGCACCAATGTTGGCACCAAGCAGAAGAAAAGGAAGAAAGAAAGAAAAAGGAGAAGTAAAGAAATGGCTAGAAGGCCACTGCTTTGGCAGGAGACAGCAGTGTGCTTTATGGCAAAGCATTTCCACCCTTGTCTGCTTTCCAGGACAGCTTCCATTTTAATGACTTTTTTCTCTTGGAAAAGAAATTTCTGTCCAGATAGATTTAAACTCTAAATGTTGAACATGGTTTAGTTCATTCCACAGGAGTTACTGGAAATTATGGCGCAGAAGATAAGAGCAGAATTAGGTCTGGGATCTAGATCCCTCCTATAAGAACATGAGGCTCCTGGGCCACAGGACACAGAGAGTGTGGAGGGCTATGATAACTGATACTCTGACTGTCAACACTGTCTGACCCAAGAAGATGAGGGAGGCAAAAACCAGATGCATTTTGTTTATGGTAGTTTTATTTGACATGTTTTGAAAACCTACCTGGTAGTTATGGGAACTGTGTGCTGCACTTCTATGTTCTAAGTTTGGAGTTTAATGCAGACTCTTTGAAGTTTTTGGTCAAGAGAGAAAAGAGGCAACATCATTGTTTCAGTGCTGAATCAGGCTGCTGTGGTGGGAAACAGAGTGGACACAATGGGAGCCCCAAGGAAATTCCTCTGAGCCGAGCCTACCTTCTGGATCAGAGGACTTGAGCATAACCCAAATTCAGGCTCCATCTGGACCTGGTCTTCTCATCCCCACACTTGGGCCTCTCAGGCTGCTTCATCAGTGTTTCACTCTCCCTACGCAACCATTCAGCCTGGAAGGTCATCCTTATGACAGAGAAGCAGGACCCTACAGAGGTATGTAAAAGAGACATTTAGGAGAAACTCAAAACATAGCCAGTCTGAGTTGGGGACCCGGCTGGGGACCATGATGTCTTCATCATAAGAAGAAAAGAAAAGAAATCTCTAAAGATAAAAAAGGGGCACACTCCCTGTGTCTGTGGCACAGGGAGTCAGCTGAAAGAAGGCTGTACCTGTTACAGGTTGGTAGAGGTGAGGTTCTGGGAAAACATTTGGTAGGAACACCAGGATGCTGGGGACACCCAGCCCCACTTCTGCAACATGCTACTGCTCTCTATTTATGCCAGACAGTGTGAGAGCTGCTACGAGGAGTTGCTTATACTGTCCTGCTGCTAGGTACCCAGCCAAGAGCAATGGTATGCTAGAATGTTCTTAAGAGACAACAAACTTGAAAGAGACCTGTCTTCCAAAGGAGACACAGATTGAGCTTCCCTCACACTATTGCATATCCTACTCAGCGCTATAAAGAATAAGCTTCCAAGGGCTGGGGAGATGACAGTTCAGTCATTAGAATGCCCATCTTGCAAAGATGAGGACCCAAATTTGATTACCAGAACCTACATTTATTTAGTGTTGAAGATTCAGAAGCAGGAGATTCCCTGGTAATTCCCTCCCCACCAGTCTAGCCTACTTCACAAATCTAAGACTGACTAAGAGACATTTACCCAAAGGGTAAATGGCTTTCCCAAAGAACAACATTGGAGATTGTCATCTGGCTTCTATCTGCATGCACATAATTGCACACCACCAATGCACACTTATCCACTTGCACATACACTAAATAAATTGCTAATAAAACAATAAAAATGACATCCTCAACTTGCGAAAAAGAAGCCAGACACAAAAGAAAGATATATCATATGATCCAATTTTTAAGAAGTGTAAGAACTGACCAAAGATATGAAAAGTCTTTGAGAAGTGGATGACAGGGGTGGATTGCAGAGGAAGAGGTGAGAACCTTGAAGGGAATTAGAAATGTCTTATCTCTTCCTTTGAGCACTTAACACAGGTATACATAGATGGTAAAATAGCCAGCTGTACCTTTAAGACCCATACTGCTCAAGTGAGTATATATTTTAACTCAAAGTGGAAGCTAAATGATCTGCCTTACATTCAATGGGAGGCTCCACTGTGGTTATCCCTCTGCAGTAGGCCACCAAACTGAGACAAGAAAATCAGTTACAGAGTATGAGGAAGCTAGAAGTGAGGCTAAGCTGGGGCTGATCATGGCTTGAGGGGTCTTCATGGTAAGAGGACCACCTCAAGGCCAAGGATGTGTGCTGTAGGCCTGTTCAGAGCTAAGCGCTATCAATAAGCACCTACCTAGAGCAAGGAAGGGTCTGGGTGCAGGGTATGTTGCCCACAGATTCAGTTAGAATGCAGAATCTTAGAGACTGAGAGATCGAATAGAGATTCTGAAACATCCTAATTGATATGCTTTCAATAAAAATATACTCATAACAAAGAAGACAGAATTAGAAGTGGGTTATGGAGGAACTACAAAGGTACAAGGGGGAGTGTTTAATATAGAATTGATAGAGTTTAAAGTCCTAAATAGTTATCTGGAAAACCAAGTTAAGATACCCACAGCAGCAAACCTTTGAGGACTACAACATTTGACCTAAAGGTGATCTTCAGGTTGTCTTTACTAAATGAACAAAAAGAAGTGAACAGAAGGTGTATGCCAGTCTGATGCTGGATGGCAGCATCCAGTCAGCTCAGGGACCTATGACCTATCCTGGACACTAGAAACTGCAGGCAAGTAGTGTCACCAAGTTCACCAAGGTGGCCTCTGAGAAAGCAGTTGCACAGAAACACTATAGAGGCCTGTCAGACTCTGACTCACCTGCTCATCTGGATTTCCAGCCCTTTTCTGTTCAAGGTCTCCGGGCTCTGGTGAGACATACTACAGTCCTTGCAAAACCCTAACTGTGTAGCACCATGTGTGCCAACACATAGTAGAGCAGAAGGAGGTGCTGGTGTTAGTAAGGCAACCTGGCTTTATCCTTAGAGCTGTGGAGTGTTCCCTGATGCTTGATGGCACCTCCACCTTCCTTCTTGAACCCACCAAACCTGCTCCTCCTGTATCTGTCACATATTCTGACCTGATGTCACAAGGGCCAGAACTTACCTGCATCCAGAGTAGCCGGCACATGCTCACTTTTCATTTTGGTATTGTGTAGATCTCTATGTGCTGCAGTAACTATCCTAAATGAGAAAGTTTTCTGCGTAGCTCAGCTGTCCACCCAGCAACCAGATCCACTCCAACAGCAGCAATTGGCCTCACCTTACTAGCTGGCCAGCCTGCTAGGGATAGCACAATTCAATTAGGATTTGCAGGCTCAACATCACCTGCTGACCGTTCTGGGCCTAATGGCACTGTGCTGGCATATGAGAGGAGTCCATATGCTTCCTACATTGCTACGCATACTTTAGGGTTTCCCCTCAAGACAGCAATGGGCTCCAGGGACTGCAGCTCATCATCTGCCATCTTCACTGGCAGCACTAGCAGTGGTGAGACTTGTAATGCCACTGACTGGAGAGAAGTGTGGGCGTGGCAAAACCATACAAAGATGCATGTCCACCCCTTGCTACTGCATTGCCAGACAGAAGGGACATCTGCGTACTGTAGTGCTGCTGTGCAATTGGGGGCTGGAGGACACTAGAAGAGGGGTGTGTAGGTCATCCACTCCACTTCTGGCTCACCAGGTTGACTCAGGATCAGGGGTGCTTATTAGAGCACTTGTCTGGTGTCACAACCCCTGCTACTTATAGAACTGCATACAAAAGTTGACAACTTCACTTCTGCAGATGCACAAAGACCTGTTGGCCCAGCATGATTCCTATGATTTTAGCCTGTGTTTTTGAGTGTACTGAGACTTTCTTGGCAGACAGAAGGGGAAGGACAGTAGAGACTTTGCCTCTCTTCTGCATACAGTGGTGATGCTGGGTAAGCGGGGGCTGGAGGACAGTATAGGAGGGGTGCATGGGTCTCCCTGGGCTGATTCCACTCAAGGGCACTTGCTGTAGCTCCCAGTGGGCAAGCACAACCTTTGCTGTTTACAGAACTCTATATGCAAGTACAAAATTTCATACTCTGCAGATGCCCAAATAGCTGTTGACTAAGTGTAGTTATTATGTATTTAGCCTGTGTTTTTTGAGCATGCTGATTATTTTCTTGAGTAGTATTCTGGATATTCCTGAGTTAGTTTATTCTCATGTTGATAGTATTTTTGCTATTTTCAGTTATTTATTAAAAATGAAACTGGTGTTGATATTCTTGTAAATGACTTTGCATTATGGCATGACTGAGTTTCACAAACACTTTGTATTTAATTTTTCAATAATATTGAAGTGATTTTCCACTGAAAGTGTAAATGTAGAGAGGAGTTTGGGGAAACACCAGAATTTAAGTCCTGCTCAACCATCAACCAGCAATGAATTTTCTAAGGTTTCATCATAGTTTTATGTATGTATGTATGTATGTATGTATGTATGCATGTATGTATGCTCTTTCTCTGCTCCAATATCTCCTGGACTGGTTTTCTAAGCCATCCAAAAATCAATAAGAATGCAATTGGTATGGACAGGAAGAAAGACTTCTATTTCTAGTTTTTATACAATGCTTCTTTGTGTGTCTCCTCCATAAAGTAATTATATGGTGAGACCACTGTGTTAGTGCACGTGTGTGTTTCTTTGCCAGTTTCCTATAAGAAACAGTTTAAAGGAACAAAGACCTATTTGGCCTCACATTTTTACAGGTTTCTGTGGATGGTTCTGGACCTGGAAGGAAAGTTTCTAACATCACAGTAGCCAGGAAACAGAGGGCCCTGGTCAAAATATGTCCCTCAAAGATTCCACGTCTGTCACCTACTTCCTCCATGCTAGGCTACAACTCCCAAAATTCCTAATACCTCCCAGAATAGTGCCCCCCTAGTGCGAAGACCAAGCTGTCAACACAGGAGCCTGTGAGAGAACATTTTCTCTCTCACAGGCTCCTCTTTGTTAATTAGCTGCTCAGGGGTTGTGGATTGTAGCCTGGTTATCCTTTAGTTTACATCTAAAATCCACTTATGAGTGAGTACTTATCATATTTTTCTTTCTGGGTCTGTGTTACCTCACTCAGAATGATTTTTTTCTACTTCTAACCATTTGCCTACAAATTTCATGATGCCATTGTTTTTTACTGCTGAGTAGTACTTCATTGTGCAAATGGATCACATTTTTAAAATCTATTCTTTAGTTGAGGAATGTCTAGGTTGTTTCCAGGTTCTAGATATTATAAATAATGCTGCTATGCACATAGCTGATCATATTTCCTTGGGGTGTGAATGTGCATTCTTTGGGTATATGCCCAATAGTGGTATTGCTGAATCATTAGGTAGACTGATTCCCATTAGGTTTTCTGAGAACCGCCATAATGGTTTCCAAACTGGCTGTACAAGTTTACACTCCCACCAGCAATGGAGGAGTGTTCCCCTTACCCTACATCCTTTCTAGCATAGATTGTCATTAGTGATTTGATCTTAGCCATTCTGAAAGGTGTTAGATTGTACCTCAGAGTTGTTTTGATTTGAATTTCCCTGATGGTTAAGAATGTTGAGCAGTTCTTTAGGTGTCTTTTTGGCTGTTTAAGATTCTTGTGTTGAGAATTGTTTATTTAGCTTTGTACTCCATTTCAAAATTGGATTATTTGGATTTTTTGATCTCTAGTTTCTTTATATATTTTAAAGATCAGCCTTCAGTCATGGTGTGGGCAGTCTATGGGGCCCTCTGGCAGTGAGACCAGAATCTATTCCTAGTGCATGAACTGGCTTTTTGGAGCTTTTTCCTTACAGAGGAACACTTTGCTCAGCCTTGACACTGGGGGGGAGGGGAGGGGCTGGGGGAAGTGCTTGGTACTGCCAAATCTGGATCTATCAGACTACATTGAATCACCCTGGGAGTTATCCTCTCTGAGGAATGGATGGGGGAATGGGCTGGGGAGGGGAAGCTAGGGGATGACTGGGAGAGGGCAGGAAGGGGGAACAGTAATGGGTATGTTAAAAAATAAGTTTTAAATTAAAAAAGAACATTTTCTATGCAAACCATGATGGCCCAAATCCCTGGTGTGTCTGTGTTTGGGAAATGCCGCCTCTTTGGAATTAATTAAACTTAATGGAGTCTTAAAAAATGGGGCTTTAATACAATAGTGCCCTTATGAGAAGATGCCAGAATGCACTGGTTCCAACCTCTCCCACTCCTTGAATAACAGAGAAGAAAAGCCAGGGGACACAATGGATAAATACCCATTAGGAAAGAGGCCTCATCAGCAAGCAAACCCAAGAATACTTTTATCATAGATATGTAGCCTCCAGGGCTGTGCAGAAACCTATGTGAGAAATAGAATGCTTGTTATTTGGACACTCAGTCTGGGGCATTTTGATAGGGGAGTCTGAGATGACTGCAAGGGGCATGAGTCAGGGTTGTTATCTGAGACAATGGAGGAAATTGTATGGGGTGTTTATTTTTACTATTTTCTTCTATTCCAGGCCTCAGAGAACACCATGGTGCCCATGGCAGTGATGGATGATGGCAGCAGGCTAAAGGCAGGAACTGAAGCCCCAAGGTAGCTTGTTTTCTGACTGCCCGTGGCCCCAAGGTTGTGGGAACAGTCCCTGTGCTTCTCTCCTGTCATCTGTCCTCTACCCTAACCTCTCCACTTTATCCTTCCCCTCTACTTAATCTCAAAATACAGTCAGTAGCAACTATGAAGAGGACAGAGAAATAAGCCCCAGATTTCTGCGTAGAACCCATCTAGAACCTTGAATGCCCAGGAAGTCCTTGAACAGATCCTAGCAAGGATCCAATAAAGTTATGTCTTAACTCCTCGGACCACTTCCAAATGCTCATGGGTAGATCTGACCCATACACTAAACTGGAGCGTAGAAGAAGTAAAATACACAGCATACCATGACTGGCTTCCTGAGGCCTGGCCACTAACATGTAAGGGACAAACCCAATAGCTCTACAAACAATGATTGACAGGGCACCTAGCTTTAGCTTAGCCTTTCTTGTTATAGGAAACTCAAGATGTTCTACAAGCCTAACATACTTGGCACTACATCTAATGTCAGCAGAGTAATCCTTTTCAAGTGAGCATGGGACATTTCTATGATAGCCATTGATCAGAGATCAAAACTAATCTAAATACAGTTAAAAATGTCAACATTCAATGTATATTCGTGTTCTTGGACTGAACCAATAGAACAGACATATACAACAGAGGTGGTTTACTAGATTGGCTTACATGGTATGGCCTGTGTAGTCCCAAGTGGCTGCCCAAGAGAATCCAGCAGGAGAGCTACAGTCCAGGTTTCCACTAGTCATAAAATCTGCTCATGCTCATCATTAGCTTGAGGTTCCAGTCTGCCCATTTTCCTTGGGAGTTTTGTTTAGATTGGTCAGAGAAGGTTTCTGATGAAGAGCAGTGGTTATTTCTAAGAGACCATTCAAGCCCGGCTTTGTATATGGTGCATGCTGCTTTATTCCTCCTCCTGCTGCCTTCAGGGATAGGTTCTGCTGCTCCTCTTTTACAGAAGCCCAGGAAAGGAGCTTGTTGGAGGCGGTACCTTTGCTTGGAAAGAAGGTCTGAATGTGACTGTGGGATTGCCATTGGTGTAATCCCTCCATTCCAGCATGGTTGCTGTTCCTCCGATTAAAATGTAAATAAAAACATGGTTTGTGTGCCCAGTTTGGATAAGACTTGCCTCTGAATAATGGCTCCGTGTTCTATCCCAGCAGGCTCAGCTCCACCAGCCTCTCTTGGTCTTAACGATGGCCAGGGAGCAGGATCATAAATATTGCAAACTATGTGGTTTGAATGAAACGCCCTATGAACCATAATAAAACCCTCGTGATTAATTCCAGGACGCTCTGCTCATATGGGACCTGCAGTGGCTTCCCTGATGAGATCAATATAGCGTGGCCCAGTGATCCTAACAGAAGTGTTATTATCTTTTAATCTTCGGGAAAACGCCAACTTCTCGAATCCGTCACTGGGCCGCCTGCTTTATTTTCTCGGCACAACCTTGAAGGCAGTTGTTTTCCCTGAAATGAAGATACATTAGAGTCTTTTCAAGGATTTATCAATAATAAGGCTTGGGCCGTTCTTGCAGGGCACACCGCTAAAAGGCACATTTGTATGCGGCAAGTCAGACCTGGTCGCGGTGACCTTTGCTGTCAGCTGCTATTTTCCCAGCAGACAAATGCCTCTGGAGAAGTGAGTGCTAAAGACAGATATTCATGGGAAAGAGACAAGGAATCGAGAATGGGGAGAGAAATAACACTACCAACAATAATCAGGAGAGTTTTAGGAAGCCAGGCATGTCCCTTGTTTAGGATGCTGGCAGCTGAAATGGTCTCCATGGCCCTAGCAGGCAGCTGCAGATTTTTTTTTTCCCTGTTGCTTCTACAGGTCTCCAAGGACTGAAGCATAGTAAAACCAGTTGTGAGTCTCAATGGGAAATAAAATGTCACTATCCAGTAGGAGTGTCCAGGTCCAAAGGAAGGAAGACAAACATTTCTGAGTGTCATGCCTCCAGGGTGGTGGGCCACTGGGGACCACAGGAGGCAGAGGACTTCAGACAGGGGGAAAATTCTCTTTCAGCTAAGTACTTTTCTTGGAGAGAGAGGTATGTGGTCCATGCTGTTGGAGGTGAAAATTCACTTATTAGTGGTGTTAATACTGAGGGGCAGGGGTGTGCGGGGTTGGGAAGGGTGCCAGATGTCCTGAACCTTTCTACTGATTTCTAAACAGAACCATCACGTATCCTTCTAGAGCGCCAGCAAAAGCCAAAGAGGGGAGGGAACTTTCTGCTCCTTCTCCTCTTAAAGTGACACAGCAGCTCTAAATAACAAGCAAGGAGTAATCTTGTGTGTTATCTAGTCACACTATATTACCTTATACAGAAAGGGAAACTGAGGATCACCAACCTTATACAGAAAGGGAAACTGAGGATCACCAACCTTATACATAAAATGAAACTGGGGATCACCACAGAAAGATGTGTCTCTCAGAAGATTATGTGGAGGACTATGTCTTGAGTATCTATCTGCCAAGTGTCCTGCTTCTATGTATGCTCCACGACCTGGGGTTATCCCTGGTGTTCTAAGCTTCAGAGACAAGGAAAATGATGCACAGAGTTTCTTGGGGTGGGAAAAAAATAAGGAGCAGGAAGGATATCTTTCATCCAGTTTGACTGAATAAAACTCAGCCATGTGCCTGATGTTGGGAGGCATCACCCTCCAGTGTACAGGAGCGTGTAAACAGCCATGCCTCACTTTCATCTCTAAAATACAAAAATACATGCATCAGGCTTGATCATAAGCATCCCCTGAGTTCCCTGAAATGTCCCCTAAAACATTCCCTAATGTAAAGAGAGAAGCATGCTCCCCAGGGAGAGCTGGTGAGAAACTGTGGACACTTTAAGAGGTAGAGCTTAGTGGGAGGACCACTGGAATGTCCTCAGAGGAAATGATCAGTCTCTCTCTTGTGTTCAGGCCACATAGTGGGCAGTTTTGCTCTTCTATGTAAGGTCATTTCACTATAGGCTGCAAATGAATGGAGTCAATGAATAAAGGACAGAAATCTCCAAACTCCTGAACCACAACAAACATTTCCTTTGTATATAGTGATAGTCCTGAGTATTTGTGACAGGACACACCACATAGACACATAAATAAACCCATTGGAGGGGCCACAGCAGGGACTACAGAGAAATGAAATAGAAGATGTCTGACTAACAGCAGGAGTGAAATAAATGCCAGTATCAACTAATTCAGATCTTAGAGGCAGGGGAGGAGCTGCAAATTCCACAGTGGCCTTGCTTCCTTTCTTTCTCCCATTGTTTTGAGATAGACCTGTGCACTGATCTGAAAGAGAATTCTTGACTCCCCATATTCATCTTTGCCAAACCTGGTTTGTTCACCAGTCACAGTGAACTGCTTGGCATCCCAGGCCTCTCACTGGAAAGTGGGAACAGCAGCTGGGTACCTTCTCTACTTTCACTTAGGACCCTTGGGACCTGTAGAAAGTTAAGCCTCACTTGGATTCTACAAACCTTGTAAAAACAAAATGAACAGACAAGACCCAGGTTGTTGAGAAGAAACACAAAAGTCTTATTGTGACTCTCAAAACTCAAAGTCCAGGTAAGCAGGGTGGAGCTGTACATGCTGATGCTCCCTAGTTCGCACCGTCTGGAGCTCAGAGTGCTCAGAATGGTCTGATCAGAATAGGTAAGGATAGAAAGGCTGGGTGATGGCACCAGGGTTTGCTTCCCCCAGAGCAGCATTATGAAGTTTCAGCACCTTCTCATGTGCCCTCCCATCTCTGCTGGATCCTGTGATCCTTTGAACCTCAAGATACCATTACAGCCCTGAGTGGAGGAAATTCACATCCCCAGGAGAGCATGAAACTTTAGTTTTCCAGAATGTTCCTTTTTCAAATCAGCCCTCTGCACCCCATGGAGCTTTTAACACTCAGCAGATGGTCTCTGAAGAAGCTCATCAGAGAAAAAGGCAAGCAGGGCAGGTGAGAAGCAGTGGCAAAGCCAGGGTGGGTCCTTGTGTAGTGAGGTTGCAGTATCTTGGCCATCTGCTTTTGCTTTATTGAAGTGCTTCTACTTTTATAGAAGCTTAAGAGAACACTCAAAGAGGGTCAGGCCGTGCTGGAGCAGAGAGCATCCAGCACATGCCCCATTCCCTGCCTGCTAAGCGCTTGCCTCTGCAGGTGCCTTAGTTCTGTTCTTCTTCAGCCCAGTTATAGCCTTGTTCATATGGATTCTTTGTATCTTTACACAACAATTACTGTTCTCCAGATGCTTTGATTCCCCAGCATCCAGGGACACTCCTCTTTCCTCCAATGCATGCACATCTTTCTCTTTTCCACCTCAGGGGAGTTCTAGAACTTTCTAGGAGTTATGTTAATGCACAGCTTTCTTTACCTAGTCATCATAATAGTGACCATTATTATTCTTTTAGCTGCAGTCACTTTTTATCAGCCCATCTGCAAGTGCCACAGCTTTTATTGGCATCTTTAGCTATTAGCCCTCACAATGACTTTTGGAGGACACACCACCAACATGCTCATGTAACAGATGAGGAAACCAAATCATGCAGAGGTTAAAAAAAGTATTGCAGGTCCTCCAAGGAATATGGCCTGGATCCAGGATTTACTTCAAATTCTCATTGCCTCAAAGTTAGTGTTGTTATATGATTAGGCAGGGTTTCCGTATATCCCAAGGTGACCTTGAACTTGTGACCCTTTTGCCTTAGCCTTCTAAGTACAGGGAATTACAGGTATGCATTAACTTGCCTGTTGTAAGACCAAGTTCTTGACCTCTATCACGTACCTGCATTTGGGCTTCAACATCTATAATCCATAGGCAAGTTCTTTGTCATATTGTCTGAGGAATAATATATGGAAGACAGAATGAGGTTTGGAATAAGACAGATACTTTTGGAATCATCCTCTGGGCTTAGGAACATAGCATTTTGGATAATTTATTTGGACTCTTTGTTCCTCCATTTTTCTTCTCTGAAATATAGAGAAGTATGTGTGCCTCAGGGTTGAATGTGGTGAGGCTTAGCTGATATGAAGCATGACTGACTGACCATCCTGATAATCTATCACTGTTTACAGTGATAGCTAATATTTATTAAATACTCATTCTGTGGCATATATTGCCATATGTGATTCATATAGATTAATTCATTTAACTCATAAATGCAGAAAGTGGAGTGGCTATACAAATTTCAGTTAAATTAGACTTAGGCCCTCAAAAATGTTATAGAAGCCCAAGAGGAGTTTTTGATAATTATGAGAGGGTCAGTTTACAAGGACGTCACATATATATGCTCTCTCTCTTTCTTACACACATGCACTACACATAAAAATACAATTTTACATAAAATAAACGTTAATTAAACATATAGAGCCTGATTCACTTTTAAATTAACTAGTGGTTCGACAACAAACCACATAGAGTCAGAATACACTTTGTATTCCATGGAAGAGGAGATACAACATACCAAAGGCTTGCGAGTGCTAATTAATCAGTGTTTAGATGGAAATTTATAGCTGCAAGTATGTGTAGACGTAAGAGAGAAAGAGCCTATAAGGCTTCACCATTCCACCTCAAGACAGTTAAGACAGAGAAGTGAACTGAGTTGCAAATGAATTAAGCTATTTAATTAGCAATGAAGACTGAACACTTTCTATTTTTTTCAAAGTAATTTATCACACTTTCATTCAGGCTGTGTAAGTGATTCCTGTGCCAAATGATTACTGTACACATTTTTGTGAGACTGTAGTATAATTAGATGATTTCTTCCTTCCTTTTTCCTCCCTCCAAAAATTCACATGACTCCTCTTGCTCTGTTTCCAATTTGTAACTTCCATTTTTATTCTTACACACACTTGCGAATACACACATACATGAGCCTGTATACACTCATAAATAAGAGAGAAGCCCATTCTCCTCACTTGTGTACAATGTAAGCAACACATTCCATTCAAAGTACTACCAAAATAAATAGAACGTTGAAGAATAAATTTAACAAAAACAAGTGAAAATTTTGTAATTAGAAACCTATAAAAGCAGGCAGGAGGAAGGAGCCTTTAAGAATTGGAAGTTAATAAAAAGTAAAGAGTAGCAAAACAATCGGGAAATAAATCAACTCAATAAAATGTTATTTTATCCAAGGACCTGTAAAATTGACAAATGCCTATTAGAAAGATTCAAATTACTAAAAAGGAAATGAAATAAACAGTGTATAAAGTTACACTATTAATAACTGCAGGTCAACAGTGCAGAGAGCTTGGAAGAAATAGACAAACTATCACAAACTATTAAAACTGACTCAAGAAAACAAAATAGGTCATAAAACTTTAGCACATGAGAAGGTCGAATTAGTAATAAAAAACTGCCCACTATCAGATGGTTTCATGGGTGAATACTATTAGATATTTAAGGAATTATTGGCAATTATTTGTAACACTTCCACAAATTAAAAGAAGTATAATTTCTGTCACATCCTGAGAGGTCAGTATTACTAATTTTTTTGTAGTTTATCTTTTAATTTTTTAAAATAATAATTTTTTATTTAAAAAGATTTTTCTGATGCCACTTCCCATCCTTCCCCTTCTTCATTATGTTGTCCCTCAGCCCCCTACCCCCCACGCCAACACACACTCTCCCATCTATTGCCTTGGGGGGAGGCAATGAATTCCAACGTGAGTCAGTTCAGTCGGGCATATCCTATTGAGGTAGGACCAAGTTCCTCATCCCAGTATCAAGGCTGGGTTAGGTGTTCCTCTACAGGGAATGGGCTCTGTAAAGGTAATTCATGCACTAGGAATAAACTCTGATCCTACTGCAAGAGGCTCCACAAAATGCTCAACTGTTCAACTGTCACCTACATTCTGGGGTTTTAGTTCGTTTTCATGAAGTTTCCTCAGCTGTCATTTCAGAGTTAGTGAGCTCCCAATTGCTCATCTCTGTGCTCTCAATAGCTTGGGGTCAGCCTTCTCTGTTGCATCTCCTCATGATACTGATTCCTTTGCTCATATACTCTCTTTTCTCTCTCTTCAGCTGGAATAGAAGCTTGACCTGGTGCTTAGCTGTGGATTAATGTTTCTGTCTCTATCCATTGCTGGATGAAGGTTCTATAAAGACACTTACTGTGGCCATTCATTTGATTTTAGGAAAGTCCTGTTTAGGCACCCTCTCCGATATTGCTTGGAACCCTAGCTGGGATCATCTTGTGGGTTCTTGGATATTTCCTTAGCACCAGGTTTCTCTTTAACCCTACTATCAAGATATAGCTCCCTCTATCAAGATATCTATTTCTTTGTTCTCTCTCTGTGTTGCTTCTCCTACTCAACCACATCCTTCTCTTATGATTTCTTCACACCTCCCCCTTGCTCACTCCCCTTGTAATCCCAATTTACTTAGGAGATTTTCTCTATTTCCCCTTCTCAGAGGGATCCATGCATGTCTCTTTTAAGTTCCTCCTGTTACCTAGAAGCTAGGGGATTGTGGATTATAGCCTGGTAAACATTTGTTTTATGTATAAATTCAATTATGAGTGAGTACATACCATGTCTGTCCTTCTGGGTTAGGTATCCTTCTGATACGGCACTCAGGATGATACTCTCCAGATCCATCCATTTGCCTGAAAATTTTAGAAAGTCTTCTTTTTTTCTACTGAGTAGTACTTCATTGTGTAAATATACCACAATGTTTAATCCATTCTTCAGTTGAGGGGCATCTAGGTTGTTTACAGCTTCTAGCTATAACAAATAATGGTGTCAAACTTTGCAATTCTGTTTTTTGTTTGTTTGTTTGTTTTTTCATATGAAGTTGAGAATTGTTCCTTCAAGGTCTATGAAGAATTGTGTTGAGATTTTGATAGGGATTGCACTGAATCTGTAGACTGATTTTGAAAGATTGGCATTTTTTTCTATGTTGATCCTACCTATTCAAGAGCATGGAGAACTTTCTATTATCTGGTATCTTCTTCAATGACTTAAGGTTCTTGTCATACAGGTCTTTCACTTTTTTAGTTAGAAATACCCCAAGATATTTGATGTTATTTGCAACTATTGTAAAGGGTGATGATTCTTGATTTCTTTTTCAGCTCTTTTGTCATTTACGTATATGAGGACTATTGTTTTTTTGGTTTTTTGTGTTTGTTTTTGAGTGAATCTTGTATCATGCTACATTGTTGAAAGTGTTTATCAGCTGTTGGAGTTTCCTGGTAGAATTCTGGGGGGTCACTTATTACACTATAATATGATCTGCAAATAATGATAGTTTGACGTCTTTCTTTCTAGTTTGTGTGTCCTTGATCTTTTTTTGTGGTCTTATTGCTCTAGCTAAATCTTTGACAACTATGTTGCATAAGTATGGAGAGAGTGGACAGCCTTGTCTTATTCATGATTTTAATGGGATTGTTTGAGTTGCTCTCCATTTAGTTTAATGTTGGTTGTTGGCTTGTTGCATATTGCCTTTATTATGTGTAGGTATTTCTCTAATGCCTGATCTTTCCAGGACTTTTATCATGAAGGAGTGTTGGATTCTGTCAAAGGTCTTTTCAGTATCTAATGTGTTTGTTTGTTTGTTTGTTTCAGGTTGTTTATGTGGTGGATGACATTGACAGTTTTTCATATGTTGAACCATCTCTGCATCTCTGGGATGAAGCCTACTTTATCATGGTGGATTATTTTTTGGTATGTTCTTGAATTTGGTTTGCCAGTATTTTACTGAGAATTTTTGCATCAATATTCATGAAGGAAATTGATCTGTAATCCTTTTTCTTTGTTGAATCTTTATGTGGTTTGGATGTCAGGGTAACTGTAGCTTCATAAAAAGTTTGGCAATGTTCCTTCTGGTTTTATTGTGTGAAACAATTTGAGGAATATTGGTATTAGTTCCTCGTTGAAATTCTGATAGAATTCTGCACTGAAGCCATCTGGTCCTGGACTTCTTTTGCTTGGGAGACTTTAATAATTGATTCTATTTTCTTAGGGATTAGAGATCTATTTAGGTCATTTATTTGGCCTTGATTTAATTTTACTAAGTATTACATATCTAGAAAACTGTCCATTTATTTTGGGTTTTCCAGTTTTGTGGAGTACAGATTTTTGAAGTATGACCTAATGATTATCTGCATTTTCTTTTGGTTTGTTGTTACGTTACATTTTTTTTTCATTTCTCATTTGGCTAATTTGGTTATCCTCTTTCTGTCTTATAGTTAGTTTGGAAGCGTTCATCCTTCTTGTTGAGTTTCTCAAAGAATCAACTTTTTGTTCCATTGATTCTTTATATTATTCTCTTTGTTTTAATTATATTCATTTTAGACCGGAGTTTGATTATTTCCTGCTGTCTACTTCTTCTGGGTGAGTTTGCTTCTATTTGTTCTAGAGCTTTCAACTGTGTAGTTAACTCTCTTGTGTGAGAATTCTTCAATTGTTTTTTTATGTAGGCACCTAGTGCTTAGAACTTTCTTCTTAGCACTGCTTTCATTGCATAACATAAATTTGGGGATGCCGTGGATTCATTCTCTTTCAATTTTAGCAATTCTTTAATTTCTTTCTTTACTTCTTTCTTGAACCAGAGGTAGTTCAATTGAGAGCTGTTCCGGTTCCATGAGTTTGTAAGCTTTTGATGGTTTGTGTTGCTGAGCTCTAACTTTAGTTCATGGTAATCTGGATGGGATACAAAGAGTTATTCCCATTGTTTGTATCTATTCATGTTTGTTTTATGACATAGTATGTGGTCAATTTTAGAGAAAGTTCCATGGGGTTGAATGTTCTGTATACATAGGTTAAGTTCATTTGAGTCATAGTATCTGCTAGCTCCCTTATTTCTCTGTTAAGTTTCTGTCTGGTAGACCTATCCATTGGTGAGAGTTGGGTATTGAGACTTCCTACTATTAGTATGTCCGATTTGACATCTCTCAATATTAGTGTGTGGGGTTAGATGTAAGGTTTCAATTTTGGTAATGTTTCTTTTACATATGTGAGTGGCCTTGCACTAGGGGCGTAAATGTTCAGGATTGAGATTTCTACTTGAAATTTTTTTTCAGAGACAAATAAGTAATGTCCTTTCTGTTCTTTTTTGATTGAATTTAGTTTGAAGTCTATTTTGTTAAATATTAGAATACCTACACCAGCTTGTTTCTTGAGTCCATTTAATTGGAAAGCTTTTTCCCAATCCTTTACTTTGAGTCAGTGTCTGTCTTTGAAACTATGGTGGGTTTCTTATATGCAGCAGAAGAATGGATCCTATTTTGTATCCATTGTGTTAGCCTGTGTGGGTTTTTTTTTTTTTTTAAATGGGTGAACTGAGTCCATTGATATTAAGGGACAATAATGACCAATGATAGTTCATTTCTGTTATTTTTGAGCGTGGTGTGTGTGTTTTCCTTTTTTGAGATTTGCTTATATGAGATAATCTATTGCTTGTACCTTCATGGGTGTATATATCTTTTTAGGTTGTACTTTTCCTTTTAATGCATTTTGTAGGGCTTGATTTGTGGACAGGTATTTTTTAAATCTGGTTTTGTCATGGAATATCTTGTTCACTCTGTCTATGGTCATTGAGAGTTTTCTGGGTATAATAGTCTGGATTGACACCCGTGGTCTCTTAGTGTCCTTATAACATCTGTCCAGGACCTATTAGCTTTTATAGTATTCATTGAGAAGTGGGGTGTATTCTGATGGATCTGCCTTTATAAGTTAATTGGCCTTTTAAGCTCTTAAAATTCCTTCTTTATTCTGTATGTTTAGTGTTTTGATTATTATGTGGCAAGTAGACTTTTTGGCGGCGGTGGGGGGGGAGGCTAGTCTGTTCGGTGTTCTGTGAGCTTTTTGTATCTTCATAGGCATTTTGTTTTTTAGATTGGGAAAGTTTTTTTTATGATTTTGTTGAATATATTTTCTGTGCCTTTAAGCTGGTATTCTTCTCCCACTATTTTTAGATCTGGTCTTTGCATGGTTTCCCAGATCTCCTGAACATTTTGTGTTTTGATTTTTTTTTTTTAACTGTAGAGTTTTCTTTGACTGATGAATCTACTTCCTATATTGTATCTTCCATGCCAGATAATCCAGATAATCTCTCTTCCATCTCTTGTATCCTGTTAGCCATGCTTGCATCTGTAGGTTCTGATTGTTTACACTGATTTTCCATTTCTAGCATTTTCTCAGTTCATGTCATCCTTATTCCTTCTATTTCAGTTTTTAAGTTTTGCATTTTTTTCACCTGTTTGATTGCTTTTTCTTGGTTCTCTAGTCTTTATTTAAGAGATTTTTTTCCTTCCAAGTTTTTTGCCCATCTTCCCCTCTATTTCCTTAAGGGAGTATTTTTTTCATTTCTTCTTTAATTTTCTTTAAAGGCATCTATCATCTTTATAAAGATATCTTAAAGGTCATTTTTCCTCTGCTTCTTCTATATTGGAATGTTCAAGTCTTGCTAATGTAGAACCACTAGGTTCTAGTTGGGCCATATTGTTGTTTATGTTGTTGATTGCATTTTGCACTGGTATCTACCCATCTCTTGCTCTGATCCTTGCAAGCACTGTATGTATTCCAGGGAGCTGTTTTGGGTTTATTAGGTGTGCTTCGTGCAATTGGAGCTTTTGGAGAGATCAGAGGTAGTGAAATCTGTGTCTCAGGGAGCAACTGAGATCTGCAGATGGAGCTCTTACTAAGGAGCTCGCCAGAGGCTGTGTCTCAGGAAGCATCTGCAGTTGGGGGGTATGGTTGATTTTGGGGAATGGGTTGAGGCTTATGGGGTAGAGTGTCCAATGAGGGGTGTTGATAGTCAGGCTTGCAGGCAGGAGTCCTGCTTGTTTGCCTTTAGCTGGAGCTGTGATGGTTTAGGGGGGCATGTTTTGTGCCCTGTTGCCCAGACCTGGGGGCTGTTCTAGCTTACCTGGCTTGCCCACTGGAAGGAGGGTAAGTTACCTCTTCTGTGCATTATTTTTATTATACCTAAGCCAGAAAAAAATATTGTCAGAAAAGAACAGAATAATATCTCCTAATAAGGTGTAAAACCCCTTAACAAAATTACAACAAACCAAATTAAATAATGTATCAAAAAGATTATACACAGTCACCAAGTGGGAATTGTTCTAGGAATGCACAGTTGGTTTAACATTTAAAGATCAATTAGTGTGATACGCTACATTAATAAAACAAAGGTTGGGAAGAACATGATCAAAATCCAACATTTTACCATAAAAATATCCAACAAAAGGAGGGTCATTTTCTCTATCTGATGAAGGACATCTGTCTGAATAAAAATATGGGTAATAACAGAATCAATTATGAAAACTGAATATTCTCTTTAAGAGCAGAGATGTCCACTCTCATCACCTTTGTATAAAATTGAATTTAAGCAATACATTTTATTTTAAATAGTATCAAAATGAATATAATACTGAAGAATAAGTTTAATGTAAGCTAAAAATTTCTACTTTGAAAACTATAAAATATAATTAAAGGACATTAGGAAGAGATCTGGTGAATGGAAAGGCAGCCTGAGATGGTAGAAAAAAATGTTCATGAAGAACATTTTCAATTATTATCCTATGGATTTTTGGAAATGATGTTATGACCATTTAGTGTGAAGAAGAAAATATTCACATGTAAAAGAAGTTGGACATCCTTTTTCTTACCACTTATAAAAACTAACTCAAATAAATCAATAGCTAATGTGACATCTAAAACTATAAACTTTTTGAAAAAATGTATAAATCTCAAAATATTGTATTAAGATATTGTAGACATTTTAGAAAATATTTTTGCAGTGATAGAATTACCACATGTTACAGCCATTTTATTTCTAAGAATTCACCAAGGATAAATGCACATCTGTTCATATAAAATTTGCACATAAATTATCATAGCTGTATAAGTCATCATAGCATAACAGTATAAACAATCCAAATGCCCCCTAATCTGTGAATGGACAGAGTGCAGTATTCAGTGAAATATTATTCAGAAATACAGAATAGTAAGTAGGGCACTAAAGACATTGCTCAGTGTGTAAAAGTTCTTGCTATACAAGGCTGAGGAACTGAGTCTCCGTATGAAATTTGGACATAAAGCATGAATGTCTGTAATCGCAGCATCCATGAAAGCTTATAGGTCAGATTACCTGGCAAATGCAGTGGAAAAACAATAAAATGGCCATGTCTCAACAAGATGGATAATGAAGACTGACACCTGAAGCTGTCCTTAGATGTCCACATGTGTGCATGGTAAACATGTTCCTATATTCCCACACTAGAACACACACACACACACACACACACACACACACACACACACAGAGAGAGAGAGAGAGAGAGAGAGAGAGAGAGAGGAACAAAACAATAAATAAGGAGTGCAATAAAGTTCCATGACATAACATGCGTCTGAAAGCATTATGCATAGTGAAAGAAACTGTTCACCAAGCCCATGTGTTTATATGTTTATATGAAATGCCCAGATTAAACAAATATATAGAGGTAGGATAGGAATTAATTGGTATGTTGATTGATTATCTAGGGGAGGAGTGGGTGAGGACTTGATAGTTAAGATTTATATAGACTTGAGTGTGTGATGGTTAGCTTTAATTGCCAATTTGACACAACCTAGAATCACCCTAGAAGAGTCTTAATAAGCAGTTGTCTACATTAGGTTTGCCTCTGGGCATGGCTGTGGGAGGAATAGTCTTAAGGTAATTGATGTAGGACAACCAAGCATCATTTCCTAGGAGGAATTTTTGGTCTACTCAAGAGTGGGCAAATCAAGCTAGGCACAAGCAAGCAAACAAATGAGTGAGCATGCATTTATTCTCTTCTTTCTGCTCTTGACTGTCATGTGATGTGGCTTGCTATCTAAAGCTCTTGCCTTCACTTTCCCATTGTGATTGACTATAAATGAGAATTTTACTCTAGAATAGAGCATTTTCTCTTATATGTTTATTTTTTTCAAAATGTTTTATTGTAGCAATAAAAATAAAACTAGGACAGAGAGGTAATGAAAATATCCTAAAATTGATTATGATGATGGATATTCAAAGTACAATATACTATAAACGCACTAAAAGTCTTTAAACTACATAGCTTACATGTATGAATTATATAATATATGGATATCTCAGGATATCTGTTCTAAAACAATGAACTAATATTATTATTAAATGCATTTTCCTGAGAGGTAGATGAGATATAGAGAGATTATAGAAAATGTCCAGGGTCTTTGATGAGCTAGAATCAGAGTGACAATGTCAAGTATCACTGTGAGAAACAGCAGCCATTGTTTCCAGAGCATCAATCAACAAAAAGATAAACCACACCAACATGATGACATGAGGACATCATGCTGGACATGCCGAGTCAGTAAAGTAGTGGGAATCAAGGGATCCCCTTGATTCTACTTGCAGATTCTGTAGCTTAGCCTGGATAGAGGATCATGGTTGCCAAAAGCATTGAAAGGGTGTCTTTTGCCACATTAAATGGCAAACAAGTACACAGTTGATGGCCTGTCTTAATTTTGACTCTAGCTGTTCAGCAAAGCTTGAGACTTTGTTGGAAGACTGAGCTGATGTGTGACACTCAAAAATGTTTGCTCATGATCCATGTGTATGGAGACACAGTTGACTGCTTTTCTTTGTATTGTTCTGTGTGGCAGCATGTACTCACTCCTGAGCTCTAGCCTCAAACCCTCTTTTGACTTTCAAAAACAATTTTTTTTAAGTTTTAACTTTTGAAACAGGACCTCCCTGAGTTCCTGAGACTAGTCTTGAATTCACTTAGGAGGCTATATAAGCCTTGAATTTGGGATTTTTTTTTTAAACAAAACAAAACAAACAAACAAAAAACAGACTTCCAAGTAGATGAGAATTTAAGCCTGCACCAGGAGCTCTGACTTAGGTCTGGCACTTTTGATCAATGACTGTTTGACTTTGGAAGGGTTACACTAGGCAAAAGGGCCAACATTAGCTGCTGCTTTTAATGAAGGCAGTGATGAAAGTGTTCCAGTGGTCACCGAATTATTAATCAGAATCAACAGTAGTCAAGAACCAGTGTTAATCAAAGATTTGTCACATTTTAGTGTGACAGATATGAACTATGCTTTCACATGCCCCATGCTCTGTGATAGTTATAAAGCAAACCAAATCTCAAATAGAACTTGTCATACCTATAGTCTGTGATGCTATTAAATTATTACTGTAGAATATAGTTTCCAAGCAACTTCAGAGTTCTCAGATGCATTCAGTGGTTTAGGATAGAGAAGAAAGTATGGAATTGTGTTAGGAAGGATATCTCTGGATGGAGACTAGATTTGCATTTTGGTTTGGGCTTTGTAAAAGGACTATAAATGTTGGCAGATTATTTATTCCTGAGCTTCAATTATGTTATCTCTCAATTCAGTGATAATGGGAATACTTTGTCAATTATCTTAAGGATGAAATAAAATAATGCATTGTAAGTCCCTTTCCTTGATAGAACCAATGTTTGAAAAATTGTGTTATGTTCTTGTGATTATGAAGATAAAGCATCATTGAGGTCAGTGGTAGTGAAGATGGTCAGTATCCATCATCAGGAATGTTGGAGGCAGAAGGCTGCTTGTGGCTACTCTAGACGCATCCGGTAAATGCTTTTGGACAAAGAGGCAATTGGAACCCTGAGAGATAAGATCAATTTTCCAGCGACCTCACCGCAGAACAGTTGTTTGAACATGCTCATCTTGACCCCTTTGCCTTCCTCCTCCGCCCTCCTCACACAACAGAAAAGGTATACAACATTAGGTTAGGAGCTTAGCCTGGTATTGGTAAGGGACTTAATTAACCAGTCATATTTGCATCCTAAGTAACCATCTCTTTTCCAAGGGCTCTGTTTTCTGGGTGGAAGGTCTGTTGGGAATCTGGAGTTGAGCCAGGAGGAATCCTGGCCAAAATGCAACCTACAATTGTCTGTCTGTGGCTTCCAGTGTGGGTGAACAACTCTTCATTACATCATCCCTGCTAAAAGGTGAGCTGCAAATGCTACTAGCTAGTTGTGTTTGGGATGCCAATGTCTTTGTGTGGCATGGTGGTCCTGGTTTCTTTCTGGCTTTTTGTCTGTCTCCTGAAAGCCTAAGGGCTTTACTTTACTTTCATCATTGTCTGGTTCCTGCTGTACTGCACAGTTTGTGTCCTGCTTCCTACAAAAAGCACAGTGTTTACTCCTGCCCTTGCAATTCAGATTTAAACAGCAGGGACTTATTATGAAAATATCAAGTCATAATTACTCATTTTTTCCTTTCCTTTTTTGCATCTGAATAAACTGAAGCTCCCAGCAGAAACTTGTTTGAGGTCAGATAGATGATGAGAGGCAGGACTTGGATGCCATAGAACCTAATGGATGAGGGAAGGAGTGGCTGGATGGAAAATCTCTGTTACCGCTGTCCTTTGCATTGATTCTTGGCTCTTCTCTTGATTTTGGGAGGAATGGGTATACAGAAAGAGGAATCATATATGAGACTCATCCTTACATACTCTGGAAGTGCACTCCGTGAGGGAGGAAAGATGGGGTGAATTCTAAGGTAAGGAGAACAGAGTTCTCCTGACAGAATAAATGATTTCCTGGGGAAACTGAGGATACACAGTGCTTGCTCTCCCTGTATGTTTTCTACTAGCAGTCCTGAGATTCCCACCCTACCAGAGGATCTTGGGGATGAACCCCCTAAACTAAACCGTTGGAAGATCTCAGAGTTCAAAAACTCCTGATTTAGCTGAGCTCTGCTTCTACTGTTTAGTCCCCACCTTTTATATTGCTCTGTATTTTTAGCTTTAGAAATCTTAGATCCTCAAATAAGAAGTAATAGAGAATCTTGAACCTAGTTAGCAGGTTACAGAGAGGGTGCAGATGGGAATAGTCATATAGAAGATAGTGTGTCGGAGGGTCCTGTAGGCAGTTCTCACTGAGAGCTGCTCATAAACCTGTGGTATGGCAAGCTGTAGTTTCTAGAAGATACTTAGACAAAGAAGAGGTACATAAATAAATATTACTGGGAATGAACAAATTAGTTAAGCAAAAGGCATAGTAAGAGAAAAAGAGAGAACAGATTAACAACAACAACAACAACAAAACAAAACTAGTCTAAGCCTCAATTCATGATGTCAATAGTGTCCATCAACTGGGGGCTTCAGACTCTGCTTCTTTTAAATTCTCGAGCTTTCCCACCAATCATGCAGTAAGTGTTTTTATATGTCTATATACAAAAGTCTACAGACTTTCCCAAGGTCACACAGTCAAGACACCAGAGAAGACCAGGACCCGGTGCCTTCAAAGCCTAAAGCCTGTGTTCTCTGTAGTAGTGAGTGTTCTTTCCTTTCGATCATGACCCCGGAGAAGAGTCAGTTTTCCATGGTTGCGGTTGTTTGCTGAAAGGAGCAATTCCCTTTCCTCCAGCTCTAATTTTCCTCCAACTAATTGCAAATTAGTGGTAATTTTCAAATGAAAAGAGGGATCCAGCATGCCATCCATTTGTGCTTACCCAGCAAGACCCTGGACTGGTGACAGTTCTGTCACCATGGCAACGCTGCCTACAGGCCTTTCTGGGATCCTTGGCAGAGCTGTTTGGACTCTGGAGGTGGGGCTGCTGGCCCTCTAGGTTAGCCTTGCCTGTTGCTTGAATGTCCCTGCAAGGGCACAGAGTCTCCATGGTTAAAAAAGCTCTGTGCTTCTTATTTACTGCTCCCTTTGATGTCTGCTGTTTGGGCGGAAGTTCAAAATTAAAGCAAAAAAGAAGAGAAAGAAGGAAGGAGAAGAAAATTACACCAAAGGCAGCTTAGTGGGGGTGAAAAACTTCTTAAAACATGAGGACATTACCAACTTCCTCAATTCACTGTTGAGTGGTTGGGGTAAATTTCATGCTCAGGGCCTGAGGATGCAGAGGGCCCTAGATTCACTGCTAGGCCTTGTTCACACAAAGGTGTGATGGAAAGATTGTCAACTAATTTCAACTAATTTCAAGTCCAAACCAGAAGGGCTTCTCAGTAGGGAACCCCAGATTTAGAAGGGAAAGTCTGTGCAAAGCACTGTTTTTCTTGATGCTGATGTGTGTTTCTTATCCATAGCAAACACCTATTGAGTACTGACTGTGTACTCTGAGCATAAGAGAATGAAGGATCAGTGGAGAGGCATGGATGTCTGGGTCCCTAATGATACCTGTTTTGTGAGGGAGAAACAGGGTCAGCATGATCAACTACACTTGTGAATGTAGAGACAGCCCAATTTAGGGAAGAATTAACAAACAACTCAGAAAAGAATAAATGGAACCCAGGGAAAAAGTCTAGTGAGTGTGAAAATATAAAGGTCAAATGGTGTTTATTGCATTTTGGTAATTGCAAGAATGGCCACTCTTACTACTCAGAGCTAAAGAAAAATATATTAAACCATAATGAAAATAAATCAAATATTTAGAATATGTCTTGGGGAAAATGGCTCAGTGTAGGGATAAGAGGACACCTGAGTGAGTGAAGTTCTGAGTGAATGTGTAGTCTGACATGAGAATGGCCATGTCAAGGACCCCAGAGCCTTAGGCTTGGAGACATGGCAAAATGATGCAGAATATTTGTTTACTCTATGAAAATATGTCTTTGTCAAGGTACCTTCTGATTGGTTAAGTAAAGAGTTGAATGGCCAATAGCTATGCAGGAAGAGGATAGGCGGGACTTCTGGGGACAAAAAAAGGGAAGAATCTAGGTATGTGGGAGTTGCCAGCTGATGTAGAGTGTGACAGGCATACAGAATGAAACAGAAGGTAAGGAGTTACAAGCCATGTGGTAGGTCATAGATTAATATAAATGGGTTAATAAGAGCTAGTTGGAAACAAGCCTAAGCTAAGGGCAAGCTTTCATAATTAATAATAAGTCTGTGTGCTGTTGTTTATGAACTGGTGGTACCAGAAGGAATGTTCTGCTACAGCAGAGCCTTACTCAGGAGACCGAGTGTTAGGATTGACAATGTCTGTTGTAGCTTTTCCCCCCTGGGTATTTATGGCTTGCAGACTGCCCCCTTGACATAGACTGCCCCCACTGAGATTAGCTGAATTTAATTCTTTTAACTGCTTGTCTGCTTAACTCCATTTCGTTGTTTGTCTGTATATAACAATCCTGCCTCATGTTCCACTCTATATAATAAACACACTGAGTTGCCAGTGTGCTGTGGTTTTACAGGCATATAGTCCAGGCTACCTTTTTGCCAGAGGTCTTTCCCTCATTTTCTCTAATGCCTGCCATTTCTAAGTCCCTGCAGCTCTGCTGCATGTAAAAGTGTAGTTTGAAAAGTATTTGCCACACAAGCATAAGATTCCAAATTTGATTCCCTAGGACCTATATTAGGAAGCTAAGCATGCCTATAATTTTAGCATGGAAGCAGAGACATGTAAATTCCTGGGGCTTGCTGACCAGTCAGTCTTACCAAATCATTGGGTGAACTCCAGGTTCCAGAGAGATCCTATCTCAAAATCGAAGGCAAGAGGTAGTGCTGGTTAGTTTTTTCTCAATTTGACACATGCCAGGGTCACCTGGGAATGGGGAAATTCAATTGAGACACTGTCTCCATTGGTCAGTGGGAATACATTCTTCATTAATGATTGATGCAGGGGAACCCTAGCCCATGATGAGGGGGTGCCTTCTTGGACAGTTAGTACTAGGTTGTAAAAAGAAAAAAAGAAAGCAAACGAACTAAGCCATGAAAAGCAAGCCAATAAATGGTGCCTCTTCATGGTCTCTGCTTCAGTTCCTGCCTCCAGGTCCCTGCTTTGAGTTCCTGACTTGGCTTCTCTTGATAGTGGGCTGTTCATCATCAAATGCCTTCTAGTCATGTTGTTCATCACAGCAATAGAACACAAACCAGGACAAGATAAATTGAAAAAGCTACCTAATGTCAGCCTCTGGATTCTAAATGTGAGGTTATAAATATTCACATGCCAAAATGTCTGGTCTGGCACTGACTGGGACTCAGGACTGGGTCTTTTGTTTACTCAAAAAAAGACTGATAACTGGGGCTTCCATCAACGTTACATTATTACAGTGACCAGAAAACTCGTAAAGGCTAAATTAAGGTCATAACATCTTCGTTTGGGGGATTGTATGAATGACGGGAAGCTTCCCTTGCCTCACCCCCAGTGTCAATTTCAATGGAATCCTTCTCATGGACATGAGCTATCAATGACTAGGTAAGGAATTAGAGCATTGGCAGGTAATCCGAGCTGGAACCTTTCTGTGGAGACTGAGGATTTGTACTTGTCGGAAGAGGAGGTGCCAAGGTGATGTGCATGAAATTAGAACATTATGGAGTAGCATGAACTCCTAGAGAACCCAAAGCCCAGACCACACCTTTTCACGGGACAGATGATGAATGCTTGCTCTCAAGATCTGGCCTTTTCAACCAGGAACCTCCTGGGTTACAGTCTTGACGGGGCCCTGCCATAGTCCATACCAGCTACCGTGAGCTTCTCTCTGTTAGTGCCACTCCAGTTTGCCCCTTAGAGGTGGCCTGCATCTCCAGCATTGCCCCTGGGCATGTCTGCATGCTCCCCCTTCCTTTAAGAGGAAATAACACTAGGCAGTGATTCCTTTTTCCCTCTATTCTCCTCTCCTTTTCTCCCTCTCTTTCTTTTTTCTTCCTTCTCCCTTCCCCCACCCTTCTCTGGATATCCAAATTCCCCAATAAAACTCTAAATGCCATCTGACAGCGTGTTTCGTCTTTCCACGCACAAAATAGCAAAATGCTAGCATTCTCCTCCCCTCTGCACTCGGCATTTGTCTAATGGAGGCTAAAACTCATGCTAGAATGCAACTGAATAGCTTTGGATGACACTTTCATGCATCCAAAACCACGAGACATAACAATCCCCATCTCCTTAGTGTCTTCCACCCTTTTCTACTCTTCTCATTTCTTATTGGCAGCCACCATGCCATGATTTCTCCCCTGGTTTTGAACTTCATGTCAACGGAATGTTCCTCGTTCCTCTTTTGCACACGTTCCTTTTGTATGGCTGCTACCTCTTGGCCTTGGTTCTCTATCTCAGAAAGCAATCAGGCGACTCACCAGGACTCATCAAACCCCTGTTTAAATTTCTTTGGGACCTAAGCAGGTGTCATGTCACTTCCATGAGACTGTCCCTGACCTCAGCACCCTGGGTCTCTCAGTGCCATGGGAGTTGGTTAGAAAGGACAGAAGAACAAGAAGAATGGAAGGTTAAAGAGGCTCAGAAAGCAATATCTCAGAGGATCTGCAGTGTCCAAGTTGAATGGCCCAGGCTCTGGACCGATACCATCTTCTCAGTATTATGCTTTTGTCCTTCATATGGGAATCAGAATGAGAGGAGGGTGGAACAATTGTAACAGGATTCCTGACACTAAAATGTGCTTAGCGATCATTTGGGATATACCAGGTTAAAGGAACACAGTACCAGCTGTCTAGAAAAACTTATAAGGTATCTCATCCCATTCCCCAAAGAAAATGTTAAATTTAGCTAACATTTGCAGGGGCTTAGGGCACAATTTTAAGTGCTTTGCATAAATGTTTCATTCACCTTCACACAATTCTGTCAGCCATATGAGTGATGGCAGACAGACAGGTGTGTGGCTTGTTGCCAGTGGCCATGTTGGGACTCCATTCAGGAACTGTACTTTTTGCTCCTGGTTTTTCCTGGTAACAGGTCTTCTGAAGCACAGCCAAAATCTGGGTAAATTTTAAGAGGGCACAGGTAACTCGAGAAATGTATCCACTAATCAGGACCTAAGGTTCTCTACCTCAAAGCATGCTTAACAATCAGAGGTCTGAGCTCTGTTCTTTTAAGTAATGAGGGAGGAGAAAAAAAAAATCAGCAATGAGATTTGTAGCCAAGCAATCAACTGGAACAAATCTTTCTTCACAAATGGGGTTTATACTTAAGGAGAATAGTACATGCACTGAAGAGCCACATTAAGGATTAATCAGGGACAGAGTGTTCCTCCAGCATGGCATTCAGGGTACTTGCCTGGCATTTGCATTAAAAAGTAGGATCAGGTTTTACTAAAAGCAGATGACAATTGTGGTCTGTGAAGTGACAGAGGAAGCAACATTTTTCAGAACATTTTCACTAGTGATTTTAGTTGCTGGATGGGAGAAGAGTAGGATGATACCCTGGAGTTTAAAGTCTATCCCGGCTGGGTGTGGTGGCTCATGTCTTTAATCCCAGCACTTGTGAGACAGAATCAGGCAAATCTCTGTGACATTGAGGCCAGCCTGATCTACAGAGCAAGTTTCAGGACAGGCTCCAAAGCTACAAAAAAAAATCCTTTTTCCAAAAACCAACCAACCTAACAACCAAACAAACACAAACACCCACTGGATTCTTCCTGGCTCCTGACTGGGGTTGGCTCCCTGCTACCCTCCTTCCTCCGCTCTCCCGACCGTTCTCCTTCGCTATGGTTTGGAAATCTCCTGTGTCTGGCCTCAAATTTCTATGTAGTTGAAGATGACCTTTTGTGAACTTGTGATCCTCCTTCCTTTATCCCCCTTATGCTGGGACTCTGTGTGTGCACCTCCACACTCAGATTACTGGATACAG
>PVIH01013325.1:0-17254 GCA_004025045.1 Sigmodon hispidus
GAGGAGGAGGAGGAGGAGGAGGAAAAAGAGAAGAAGAGAAAAATTGTTGCATGTGTTTTCTGGCCTGGACTTTCTGGTCTAGATCAGAGGTTTGGGTGGCAGTCTGGCAGTCCAGCAGAAAAATTCACAGTCCCACAGAGTCACATAGATGCTTATATTATTTTTATGCTGATTAATCTAGGGCCCAGGCATATAACTTACTAGCTCTTTAGTCTTAAACTAACCCAACTTTCTTATCCTGTTCAGCCACATTGCTCGGTACTTTTTCTCAGCAGCATTTCTTTTGCATCTCCTGACAGTTCTTGTGACTTCTTGGCATCTGTGCCTGTTCTTCAGGCACTCAGAGTTTTTCCAGTCTGGTAGCTCTGCCCCACACTTCTTGCCTGCCTTCAACCAATGAACATCTTTACTAAACTAGTAGGCATGACAATTATTTATGATGTAACAACATAATCCCACTACAGAAAATGATCTTAAAATATCTTTATAAAGATGATAGAAGCCTTTAAAGAAGAAATGAAAGAAGACATGAACTCCCTAAAAGAAATAGAGGAAAAGATAAGCAAAAATTTAGAAGAAAATAATAAATATCTTAAAGAAAGACCAGAGGACAAAGAAAAAGTCAATCACATAAGTGAAGAAGACAATTCAAAATTTAAAAAACTGAAATAGAAATAATAAAAAAGATACAAACTGAGGGAATGCTAAAAATAGAAAATCTGAGTAAATAAACAGGAACTACATAACTAACAAAATGTAAGAGATAGAAGAGAGAATCTCTGGTATGAAAGATACAATAGATAAAATAGATTTGTCAGTCAAAGAAAACTCTAAAGTTAAAAAAAAAGTTCAGGAAATCTGGGACACCATAAAAAGACCAAACCTACAAATAATTGAGATAGAAGAAGAAGAATATCAGCTCAAAGGCATAGAAAATGTATTCAACAAAATTACAGAACAAAACTTTCCCAGCCTAAAAAGCAAAATGCCTATGAAAATACAAAAAGCTTACAAAACACCAGATAGATTAGACACCTCAAAAAGGTCTGTTTGCTATATAATAATCAGAACACTAAGCATACAGAATAAAAAAGAATTTTAAAAGCTTCAAAGGAAAAGGCAACGTAACTAATAAAGGCAAACCTATCAGAATATCACTTGACTTTTCAATGGAGACAATGAAAGCTAGAAGGTCCTGGATGAATGTTTTAAGGAAATTAAGAGACCATGGATGCCAGCCCAGACTACTATATCCAGTTAAACTAGCAATCATCATAGATAGAATACACAAGATATCCATAACAAAACCAGATTTAAATAATATCTATCCACAAATTTATCCCTACAGAAAACACTAGACCTAACTTAAACTAAAGAAGCTAGATATATCCATGAAACCACAAGCAATAGATAATCCCACAAAAAAATTCCAAAGAAGGGAAAAATACACACTACCACAGAAAACCCCAGGAATTAACAATCACTGGTTATTATTATCCTTTAATATCAATGTACTCAATTCACTCAATTCATAGACTAACACAATGGATATGAAAACATGATCTATCATCCTTCTGCTGCATATAAGAAGCACAACTCAACTTCAAAGATAGATACTGCTTCATTGTAAAAGTTTGGGAAAAAAAATGTCCAATCAAATGGACTCAAGAAATAAAATGGTGTAGGTATTCTAATATCTAACAAAATAGACTTCAACTAAATCAACCCAAAAAGACCAGGACAGTCATTACTTATTCCTCTCATGAAAAATCTATCAAAAAGAAATTTCAATTCTGAATATTTATGCCAATACAAGAGCACTTACATATATAAAAGAAACATCAGTGAAGTTAAAATCTCACATCAAGCCCCAAAAGCTAATAGTGAGATTCTTCAACAACCCACTCTCACCAATGGATAGGTCTACCAGACAGAAACATAACAAAAAAGTAAAGGAGCTAACAAATATTATTACTCAAATGGACTTAAGAGATATTTATAGAACATTCCACCCAAACACAAAAAATTATACCCTTTTCTCAGCATCCCATGGAACTTTCTCTAAAATTGGTCATGAAGCCAACATCAAACTAAATGGAAAGAAACTCAAACAAATCCCACTAAAATCAGGAACAAGACAAGGCTGTCCTCTCTCTCCTTATCTATTCAACATAGGTTTTGAAGGCTTAGCTATAGCAATAAGACAACAAAAGGAGATCAATGGCATACAAATTGGAAAGGAAGAAGTCAAGCTATCATTATTTGTCCATGATGATAGTATACATAAGTGACCTCCCAAAATTCTACCAGGGAACTTCTACAGCTGATAAATACCTTCAGCAATGTAGCAGATGTTGGCTGGGTACTCAGATAGAAAAATACTGGTGAATATTTCAGAATAGTCAAGATTGCAATTGCCAGTTAAAAGGCTAGATTTGTAAATCATATTCGTGATTTACAAATAGTCTTAATACAATGCCTTAGCATGCTTTATAGATGAGAATGTTCCATAAGGAAAGAATGTCAGTCAGGGTGATAATAAAGAAATGCCTGGAAGTACCAACATGAAGTAGAACCCATTCTTTCCTCTACCTCCAGTAGTTATGGAGGCCCCGCTCTGACATAAGGAATACTTGCCCTCTAAAAAGGTTGATTTGCTTTGACTCTCTTAAAGCTCACTTTCGGTAAAAGTAACATAACTATAGTGAGATTATGTTGTAACATTGTAAATAATTCTTCTTCCTACTAGTTTAATAATAACACTGATTAGCTCAAGGCAGACAAGAAGTATGGACTAAGAAAACTGTGGGAACAGGAAGAGCATAGCAGAGATGCCACAGGGAGACACCAGAGACACCAACAGACCCAGAGGAAAGCAGACAACCATGCTGCTCTGAGCAAAGGTACCAAGATATATGACTAAACAAGATAAGAATCATGGGTTAGTTTAAGAATTAAGAGTTAACAAGTTATATTCCTGAACCATAGGCTGATCAACATAAAATTAATATAAACCTTTGTGTGATTATTTGGAGCTCTGGGGCTAAATGGCATAGGGTTTGTGAGTGGATCCAAACATTGGGGCTAGGTTGGAAAGGCCCAGCCAGAAACTTCTTACTACACATAACATAAAATGAGTAACCTTACTAGGAAATAAAATTGCAAGCACATACTACACTACACTATGGCTGGTCCTTTTTCCTCTTGTTCTTTAGCTTAAGAAAGGAGTTGCTGGCTAGGAATGCTTTAAAAAATGCATATCCTGAGTCTATGCTCCCATGTCTAGCCAACTTATCATAAAGATATGAATCAGTAGGACTGAGGAGGCAAAGCATTCTCTCAATCTTGAAAATCTGCTGACATAAGTCAATAGCTTAATAGGACTAGTGTTTCTTGTACATTAAGTCTAGTAACTTGAATTCACCACAGCCATCTCTCAATTTGAGAGTTTACATTTTGACCTGGTATTCATCTAGACTTCTGGTGATAAATAGAGGGTGATTTCTACCATGTGAAAGTCTTATTTATCTATCTTAGGCTGAGGGTAAAAAAATTCTGAATGAAAGCCCAAACCCACATGAATGAAATTATATATATTCAGAAGAATTTGAAAATCAAGTGACTGATGATTTGTCAGGAGGTCTTCTTTGTGTATGTGTGTGTGTGTGTGTGTATGGCATCTGATGCTCTATAAATTATCAAATATATAGTTATTACATAAAGAAAATAAAAAGCAAATAATGGCTTGGAGGCATTGCCTGAACTTGCACTAATCTTTTATATAATTAGATTTTTCTTGTTTTACTTAGTCCCACGTGTTGCTAGCATCATGCAGGAGGGTCTAGTTAAGTTATGCTGAATGCTTCTCAATTAAACCATAACTCTCACATGTTCATTTTGTTGTGCTCTATGGTATTAAATAAATGAATAACACCTGAGTAAATTCAGCATACCAGATTCTGTACATTCTTGGATCTAATTTGCCAGGGAGGGCTTTTCATTTCAGTTTAATCAAGAGTTTTACTGAGTTAGGTAAAGCAGTAGTTCCTTAAAAATAACGTCTAAAACTAGGTAATGGTAAAACATATAACAGTATTTATGACTGACCCATTTTTCAACCCATTTAAATCTGGAAAGATATAGGATAAATTTGAGTTTAGTTTATATACTTGGACTGTTCATGTGTACAGTAAATCTCTTTCATAAAGCTTCTTATCAAGTGAAATGTCTCTGAGAGGAAATGGAAAATTATGGGCATGGAGATAATATATACGACTTTCTGCCTCCCCCTTTACAATTATATCTCCTTCTTTGTGTTAGACAACAGGGCAACTGACAATGACACTGAGCATGTGCAGGAAAGGATCAAGGGGACATATATCATGAGTGCTCCTTGGAACAGTAACAACCCTGTGGCTTTGTCATACTGTTGATGTCATTTTTCTTGGCACATGAGTGACAATGACAATCAATCTAAAGCTTATTAGTTTTGAAAGCATTAGCTCTCGAGCTCGATTAAGTTTTCATTTTAAGGACTTATATGTAATATATTTAAAATATATTACAAATATTAACATATTAGGTGTGATAAAGCTGCTGTTATATTGGATGAAGAAACTCCACAGAACTGTGATAACATCTGAACCTTTAAACTACAGCCTTTACACTGTTTATTAAAATGAAATTTCTACTATATATCTAAAATTATGTAATTTAGAGTTACAGGCCTGGGAATCTTAATTAAGAAAAACAACACAATTCTTTTAGATGTGTTTTATTTCATGTGTGTGGGTGTTTTCCCTACATATGTGTATGTGTACCACATGTGTACTTTGTGGTCAGAGATCAGAAGTGTGTGTTGGATCCCATGGAACTGAAGTTACAGATGATACTGGACCATTATGCAGATACTGGACAGTGAACCCTGGTCCTCAGCAAGAACAAGTGCTGTTGACAAATAGACTATATCTCCAGTTAATGGAATCTTAATTTTTAAAAAATCTTCATTGCTAACATTTTCACAGTATAATATTAGAAAGTTAATCACCTACTATTTTTATTTTGTTTTAAGACAGGGTCTGGAGACTCTGATCTCAGCTCTCCCTAGCAGACAGGAGCTAGGGTTTGGTGGCGAGGGTCTCCTCCAGCCACACCTAAAAGAGGGGACCTTGCATGGCCTCACCTCCAACTGCATCAGCAGAGTAGGAATGAGGATTTGAAATTCAGACACCTGTCCAGTGCAGAGCCAGAGAATGAGCAAACCCCTTGCTCAGAGGAGACAGGAGACACACAAGTCCTCTTGCCACAAATGACTAGGAGCTGCCTAATCATGAACCACTGAAGCCATGTGTAGATGCCAGTGCAAAAATTACATATAACAATGTAAAGAACAAGAAGGCAAGAGAAGAAGAAACTGGTGGTTACGGAACTACAAGACTTGAACCGAGAAATAGGAAGAAAAAAGAAGGAAACAACACCCAAAAAAAAACCTTTATAAAGATTACTGAATCCTTCAAAGATGATATAAAAAATTCCCTTAAAGAAATAGAAGAAAATACAAACAAAAAATTGGAAGAGATGAACAAATCCTTGAAAGAAAATCAAGAAAAGGTAAACCAAAAAAATAAAAGAAACACTCCAGGAAATAAAAACTGAAACAGAAGCAATAAAAAAGGCACAAAATGAGGTAAAGGTGGAAATAGAAAATCTGAAGAAAATAGCTGGAACTACAGATACAAGCACATAGAACAGAATTCAAGAGATGGAAGAAAGAATCTCTGGAGTGGAAGGCTCAATACCAGAAATAGATACATCAGTCAGAGAAAATACTAAAACCAAAAAAGTCATAACACAAAATGTTAAGGAAATCTGGGACACCATAAAAAGACCTAACTTGATAATAATAGGAATAGAAGAAGGAGAAGAATACCAACTCAAAGGCACAGACAATGTATTCAATAAAATCATAGAAAAAAAACTTTCCTAACTTAAAGAAGGAAATGCCTATAAAGATACAAGAAACATACAGAACACCAATTAGATATGATCCCCCCAAAAGGCTGCTAGTCATATAATAATCAAGCTACAACATACAGAACAAAGAAAAAACTTGAAGAGCTGCAAAAAAAAAAGGCCAACTTCTTATAAAGGCAGACCCATCAGGATAACACCTGACTATTCAATGGAAACATTGAAAACAAGAAGGGCTTGGTTAGAAGTTATAAAGACACTAAAAGAGCATGGCTGCCAACCTAAACTACTATACCCAGCAAAATTATCAATCACCATGAATGGAGTAAACAAAATATTTCATGACAAAGTCAGACTGAAACAATACCTATCTATCAATCCAGCCCTCCAGAAAGCATTAGAGGGAAAACTCCAACCTAAGGATCTGAGATACACCCATGAAACCATAAAAATCAATAATCCCACAGAAGAAAAGCCCAAAGAAAGGAAATACATAGAAGCTACTACCAAAAATAGCAGGAAACATCAATCAGTGGTCACTAATATCTCTTATTATCAATGAACTCAACTCACCTATAAAAAGGCACACAATAACAAAATGGATACAAAAACAGAAGCCATCCTTCTGCTGCATACAAGAAACACACCTCAACCAAAAAGATAGACACAGTCTCAGAGTAAAGGGTTGGGAAAAGATTTTCCAATCAAATGGTCCTAAGAAACAAGTTGGGGTTGCCATCCTAATATCTAACAAAGTAGACTTGAAGATAAAAGCAATTAAAAGGGACCAAGATGGACATTACTTATTCATCGTAGGAACAATTGGTCAAGAGGAGATTTCAATCCTGAATATTTATGCCCCTAGTGTAAGGGCACCTACTTATGTAAAAGAAACACTGTTAAAGCTCAAATCCTACATCAGTTCACACACCCTAATAGTGGGAGACTTTATTACTTCACTTTGACCCCTGCATAGGTCAACCAGACAGAGACTCAACAGAGAAATAAGAGTCTAACAGAGGTTATGATGCAAATGGATTTAATAGATATTTATAGAAGCTTCCACACAAATGCAAAGAAATACACATATTTCTTAGCACCTCATGGACCTTTCTTTAAAACTGACCACATAATTGCTCATAAAGCAAATATGAATAGATACAAAAAATTGGAAATGATCTCTTGTATCATATCTGACCACCAGGGTCTAAAGTTAAAGTTCAACAACATCAAAAATCACAGAAAGACTACCAACTCATAGAAACTAAACATCACTCAGCTGAACCACCTCTGGGTCAAGGAAGAAATTAAGTAAGAAATCAAAGTCTTCCTAGAATTTAATGAAAATGAATCCACAATGTACCCAAACTTGTGAGACACAATAAAAGCAGTCTTAAGAGGAAAATTCATATCACTAGATGTCTATATGAAAAACCTAGAGAAATCCCAGACTAGAGAACTAAGAGCATAAGTTCTCATAACTAAGAACCTTAGAACAATTAGAAGCAAATTCACCTGGAAGGATTAGATGGCAGGAAATAATCAAACTTAGAGCTGAAATCAATACAATTGAAACAAAAAGAACAATACAATGAATCAATGAATCAAAGAGTTGGTTCTTTGAGAAAGTCAACAAGATAGATAAGCCCTTATCCAAACTAATCAAAAAGCAAAGAGAGAGTATCCAAATCAGCAAAATCAGAAATTAAAAGGGGACATAACAACAGACCACCAGGAAATCTAGAGAATTATCAGGTCATAGTTTGAAAATCTATATTCCACAAAAGTGGAAAACCTAGAAGAAATGGACAGCTATTTGGACAGGTACCGTTTACCAAAATTAAATGAAGATGAGATTACCTAAACAGACCTATAACCCTAAAGGAAATTGAAGCTGTTATTAAAAGCCTCCCAAGTTAAAAAAAACCCAGGTCCAGATTGTTTCAGTGCAGAATTCTACCAGCCATTCAAAGAAGAATTATTACCATTACTCCTCAAACTATTTCACACAGTAGAAACTGAAGGAATATTGCCAAATTCCTTTTATGAGGCCACAATTACCCTAATAGCCAAGCCATTCAAAGACACAATAAAGAAGGAGAACTACAGACCAATTTCGCTCATGAATATTGATGCTAAAATTCTCAACAAAATTTTGGCAAAACATATACAACAATATATATAATATACGAAAAAATATAATCCACCATGACCAAGTAAGCTTCATCCCTGAAATGCAGGGTTGGTTGAACACATGAAAAACTGTAAATGTTATCCATCATATAAACAAATTGAAGGGAAAAAAAAACCCACATGATCATATCCTTAGATGCTGAAAAAGCCTTTGACAAAATCCAACACTCCTTTATGATAAAAGCCTTGGAGAGATCAGGAATACAGGGAAATTATCTCAATATAATAAAGGTGATTTACAAGAAGCCAACAGTCAACATCAAACTTAATGGAGAAAAACTCAAAGCATCCCACTAAAATCAGGAACTAGACAAGGATGTCCTCTCTCCCCTTATCTATTCAATATAGTTCTCAAAAGTTTAGCTAAAGCACTAAGAGAGCAAAAGGAGATTAAGGGGATACAAATTGGGAAAGATGAAGTGAAACTATCTCTATTTGCAGATGATATGATTGTGTACATAAATGACCCACAGAATTCTACCAGGGAACTTCTACAGCTGAAGAAGACTAGAAAAATAAAGAACATATCTATCAAATGAAGAATAGAGATGCAAAATGTGCTACATAAACAGAGAAATAATCTCCAGCCATTAGGATAATAAAAGTCATTGTTGTAAGTGGTGATTGCTATATTTAGAAAAATGAATCAGCCATATAATAATAAAAATTATATTATCTTAATTGTAGAACCTAAAACGCTGCATCTCATAGAACTTCAGAGTATGATGGTTGTGACTAAAGGCCAGAAATAATGTGTATGGTAGTGAAGTTGATTAATGGTAAGATCAATAGGCCACAATCTGTTTGTGGGATATAAAACTAAAGTAACTGTTGACAAAATAATAAGCTATATACCCACAAAAGTTTTTTTTTTTTTTTTTTTAAAAAAAAGACAAGTTCTCACTATATAGTTTCAAATTTATGGCTGTTCTGCCTTGAATTACCCCGGTACTGATGTTACAGACAGGTTCCACTGTTCTTAGCCTTCTTAAAACTTTCATAAACAATATTCAACTTATATGAATATTTATTTTAATTTATATTGTTACAAAAAAGAAGATGCATTTTAATATTAGGATGATTTTTTTTACTCAAGTGATAAATATGTCACCAAGTTAGTCAATGGAGTATCAGACCACCATAGTGTAATTCTTCAAAATACACAAGAAAACAGAAGTAATCACAATGGAGCATGTCTCCCTTTAAATAAATGTCTAAGCTTGTTAAACATTTGACAAAAAAGGAGTAGTAAGTGTAATGAAGGAAAACATAGAAAGCATTTAGAGTTCATTTCTTAATGCAATAATTATAAGACAACATAAAATGTATTTAATTTTCCCTTATAAGCAGTAGGTGAATGTATAAAAGACATAGCTAGAGAAAATTTAGAATTAAGTGAAACACAAACTAGAATTTTAGCATTAGTTCTCAGATATAAATGCAAAAGCCAGACCCTAATGAGACAATGTGACTTAGAATATTCCTAGCATGAAAGTAGCAACTGATTATTTCTCAGGGATGATGAAAAATGTTCAAAAGACAACTACAGATATTGAATGATAATGTTGACTTTTAACTTATGGTATAAATTAATTAGAAAGATAGCTGAGGACACAAGAAGATGGGGTGGTACCATCACATGTTAACTAAAAGCTATTCTTAAAAATGACACAATGTGAGGAGTACCTAATAATATATGTGGTTTAGGCATAGAACATAAGACCAAATGGAGAAAGTAATAGGGAATAAAAAACTGTCTCCCAAAGGAAGAGAATGACTGTGGTTCAATGAGCTTCCCATCTTATAAGTAAATAGAGGCATTATGAGCAATGATCCATGACTGTGAGATAACAGGATCTAAGAGAAAATGTGCTACTGATGTTTTGCTAAATGACCCTTCATCAAATTGCCTTCTAAACATATGTGTTTGTGCCCATAGACCACTGATACTCTAAGCAGGGGTCAGAGAAGCCTACCTTTGCCAAGGGTGATGCTTAATGCAGACTCACAAATGGTTAAATTGGCAAAGAGCTGAGAATAAGAACTGTTGCTCAGCTTTAACTGAAACTTCTGCATTAACCCCTCCAAAACCCAAATAACATTGTGGAAGAGAGCCTGAAAGATCATAAGACCTAGAAGTTAGACAAGTATGTTATAGAAAACTACCTTCTGGATAAATTATGGTCACAATCACAAGTAAACATCTAGAGTGGTTACATACATAAGATCAGTATGTATGCCACATGAACATTCCCCCCCCACACACTTACATACTCATTCACCATATGGGAGCAGAAGATAGGCTAGATAGATAGACGGTGGTCACAAAGAGTGAAAGAGGGCATTTCTGTCAAAAAGAAAAAGAACACAAAATATATTTTCCCCTTGGTCCCATCACTTCTGTATGGCTAGAACTTGTTTCTCGTATTTTCCCAATGTCAGTCACACTCATTTGTAAACTAGAAGGTCTAAGAGTCTTGCATTGCAGCACTGTTTTAAACTTGCATTTAAGTGCTGTTTTACTGAGTAAATTAAAGCATGTTGAGCTCTTAGGAGAGAGCTAACTTAGTAAATACTCAACAAATGCTAGCTTTTATCACCACCACCATTATTATAAAACTAAAAGTTACAAAATCCAGAGTACTTTGCCCTTTCCTAATTTCCATGTTTGCTCAGTAATTAGATTGTATTTTATTGTCTCAACTGAGCAATAATGCCATAGAGTTTATCCTGCTCACTGGCAGACAGAACTCTAGTTGCAGCCTAAAGTCATTTCTGGGCTTTGCTAATTCCAAAGGAAATGAAATCAGCAATGACTCCATTATGCAAATACCAGTAACATTGGAGGAACATGGTAATGCACGTCTAGAGGCCTACTTCTTAAGCCTGCTTTAACAAACCATGTCATCCACTAGTTTTCTCCTGAGCCCCAATGGAAGAGTATATAAAATGCTCTTTACAGCTGACTCAGAGCCCAGGACATCATTCAGGGGTTGGCAACCTTACCACACGCTTCCAAAAAACAAAGCTTGTCACTCTTCTTTGGCCTCTATGAATTCTGAGTTTTGAACCCACTACTTACACTGCTTCCTGACTTCTGGAATCCCATTGTCAGTTATGAAGCCTCTGTGCTTCTGTTATTCTCAGTGAAGTGAATTAGGAGGCTCTACTGGTTTGCTTTAATTTTCAACTTGACATAACTTAGAATCAACTGGAAAGAGGATGTTATTGAGGCATTGTCTACATTGGATTGACTTGTGAGTCTGTCTGTGGAGAATTGTCTTTAAGTTAGTTGATGAGGAAAATTCAGTCTACTGTTGGCTGCACCATTTCCTAAGCTTCTGATGTTGAACTTTATAAAAGTGGAAAAATAGAACTGAGCACAATCATTCAATCAACTAAGTGGCAAGTAGTTGTGGGTACCCCAAAACCTGCAAGACACTCATACTGCCCAACCATTCCCACAGAATACCTTTCACTCCTAATTAGGTTCTCTATGCTCTTGACTGAGGATGTGATGTGACTTGCTGATTAAAATCCCTGTTTGGAATTCTCCACAATAATAGACTGTAATCAGAACCCCTGTCTTCTAAGTTGTTTTTAGTTGGAGTGTTTTATTACAGCAACACACAAGAAGCAGTGTAGAAGCTACCTAATGACTATCTGTGGCTACATGGACATACCCAATCTCTTTAAATTTTCTTCCCAGTAAAGGGCTGTCTTATTCCTCAACTTATATATCTAACTGAAAAAGTTAAACATTTAAATGAATATTTAAAATTTATTTCCAAAAGCCAATTTTAACTGGAAACACTGTTTTTAATGCATTATATAGAACAAGCATGTAATAAATGACCAAGTTTTTGCTGAGTCCCAACCATGAGGTGAGTGCTATGCTAAATGTATAAGATAGGATATAGGAATTATCTGCAAGAATACTGCTCACACACATTAAAATGTCAGTAGCAATTGACCATGAAGATAGGAAGAATTAGGGTTAGGGTTAGTGTTAGATAACCTAGATATCTAGATAGATAAGATAAACCTGCAAGACGTGCATGCCTACCCATTCATTCACACAGAATTTTCTTTCACTCCTTTTATTCATAATACTTGTCACATAATTTAAAAACTACTGATGTATTATATTTGTGTATTTTTACTCCCTTTGCAAGATGAGCTTCACAAAATGATAATTTTCTTCTTTTGTTTATTAAGATATTTTTAGTGTCAGAATAGTGTATAGAAGTCCAATATTTGTTTAATTATGTTAAAGGCTCATTGGTGAGACTAAGTCCACAGTTCTGTTTTTGGACCTATGTCCTTACACACAGAAAAGGTATCTCCTGACTGAAATAAAACAACAAATAAACATAAAAGTATTCATCATCATTTGAGATTGAACAGATAAACTTTATGTAGAAAATGTTCTATAATGAGTCATTTATCTTCTGTTTTACAGCATAGTGTTTCATTGCTTTTTTTGGAGGGGCATCTAAAAAATTAGACTGCTTTTATGGCTAGAAGATGTAAGGTTACAGAAAACAATGATTGCTCCTCATTGCATTACCATTCTTAAAGATTAAGAGGTCAACAACAGCACTATGGAAATAATAGAGCATGACAGTGAATTACTACATAACTATTTCTAGGTCCTGCCTGGAGTTAGCCTGACATTGTAATATCTTCACTGAGACACAAATTAAATCCAAATGATAGCTAAATATCATGTGCATCTCTTTTATTACCAGTGCCATTTGCTATCTCCATCCTATCATATACTCAGTCCGTTAACATTCAGCTTACTGGATCTAAGGTGAGAAGCCTGGCATTGTGATCAGTGGAAGGAATTTACTCTGAAAAGCAACAAGCATAGAAACTGGTGTGTGGGGGATCTGGAAAGATGCATTTAATTTTAAAATGATGTTTGTTAATTATATGCTACTATTTTGTCTTCTATTGGATATCTTGGCTCATTTTGTTTTTTTTAGGTTTCTCATGGCCTGCAAGTAGTCATAAATCTAGGTCAGTGGTTCTCATCCTTCCTAAGGCTGTGACCCTTTAGCACAGTTCTTCATGTGGTGACCCCAAACATAAAATTATTTTTTCTGCTACTTCAAAATAGTAATTTTGTTAATTTTAAGAGTCATCAATATCTATGTTTTCTGTTGGTCTTAGGTGAACCTGATGAAAGGCCCTTAACCCAAAGGGTCATGACTCACAGGTCAAGAATCATTGATTTAGACATTTTCACTATAGATTGCAACAGCATCCTTGGTATAGAGTCCACTTCAGAAAGCTGAGTCTGAATGTGTATATAGAATGTGCCATAGTCAGGACCATATCCAACAAAAGAAGCATATATTAAAATTCTAATCAGCCAATTGTAAATTATTTATAAATTCTTAAAAAATTCCATGCAACAGATCTGATTTTTTTCCTTTTTAATAGTACACAATAATTCACAAATAATGGGTTTCATTGTAATACTTTCACACATTCAGATAATATGCTTTAGGTCGTATTCTCTAATACCTTTTCTGCTCCTTCTCTCCTTCCCTTTCCTCTTCTACATCTCTTTTACATTTTACATTTTATTTTACACTGACTTTCATGTAGACAAAATATGAGATACTTGCTTTTCTTAATATGCATTATTTTATTGAACTTATCTATCCAGATCCATCAGTCTTCCTGCAAGTAACATCACTTTGCTTTGACCCTCAAATTCTCTTTTCTCTCTTGTATTCTGTCTTGTCTTCTTTGATCTCATCGTGTCCTCTCTGGCCCTCTCCTCTCCTGTCCTTTTTTCTCCTCCCCAGACTTTTCCTTTTACTCTCTCTCCTTCTCCTCCTCTTTTCTCTATCCATTCATTGTTGATGGGCATCTAGGCTGATAATGTGCCTTGTCTTTCATGAACAGTGGATAATAAACATGGCCTTACAGGCAGTAACTGTTATTAATACACATACATTGGTGATGCATTATGTATTGATTAATTTCCTTATGCAACATCCAGTACATGTTGATCACTGAGGGTATCACCAATGTAAGGTGAGGTGAGTATTTTAGAGATAGAGAGCACAAAGTAAATAGAAGTAGATAAAGTATGGGATTTGCAGGTCTGGTGTGGGATTCTACATGAATGGCCTTAGAGAGCTAACTAAGTATATGTATGACCTTAGACAAGTTATTTACTATTTCTGTTAGGCACATTCTTCATAGATGTTGGACCTAAAAAATGGAGACCATAATGCCTTCCTCCATAAACCTGGTAAGCATAAAAATTTCACATATGTGTATATATAAGAATATATGTGTGCCATGCATTTAAATTGAGAGGCTTAAACATAGGTGCTATACAAATGCTTGTTGATGAATAAATAAAATGGGCAATCTTGGGCAAATTATTCATGAACTTCTGTTACTTCATCTATAAAGTTTATTAACCTCAAAATTTGTTTAACCTCATGGAGAACTTGTTAAAATAAATGAAACCGAGTTCATACTGGGTTGCTGCACACAGAGAACAAGTACCGTATGCTATGAAAGCTAGTTAAAAACCCAATAAACTGTACTCATTAACAATATTATTTTTTAGTAATTAGAAAACAAATGCCAAAGTACATATAACATAAGTTTGTGAAAAGGGCAGAGCAACGCGGGTGGGAGTCAAAAAGGAAAGGCATTATAGAAATGGCATACCTATGACTTCTGTAACTCAGAGGGCCACCATGTACCTACATAGAGCACTGTCACTAGATGCCTACATCAAATTAAACATTAAGATAGGCAGAAGTTCCTTCAGAGCCTTAAAGAGACATAGACATGGACAGGAACTGTTACAAGCTCTACCAGGGGGTCTCTGTGTTTCCTTTGCAAAGCACTGAAGATTACCATGTTCTGTGGACACTGCCTTCAAAGGCAGGCACACATTTCTTCATCTGTTGCATAGCTCCCCTTGATGTCTTACCTTGAATTTCTTTTTTATGCTCTCTCCAAAAGATAGCTTTATTTTATTTGTTTTGTTATTATTTGCTTGTTTCAGTTTTTGAATGTTCTCACTGTATAACCCTGCCTGGCCTGGAACTCACTACATTGATCAGACTGTTTTCAACCTCACAGAGATGCACCTTTTTCTGCCTTCCATGTGCTGGGATTAAAGGTGTGTGTCACTATGCTGAGCTGATAGCTTTGTGTTCAATACTCCTGATACAAGCAACACATAACTATATTATTCAATAGACAGCTCTGATGAGAATTTAAAGATTCGGGAAAGTTCTCCCACAAGTAAGCATTTCTAACGGCAACAGCAGAGATTCTGTTTTTAAGGAGAGTAATTAGAACTGACTGTGACGACCTAAAGCAAGTAACCTTTTCTAAACTATTTGCTGATAATTGCATATTATTTTCAAACATTTCCACATTTGCTATCTTTTTATTCCTACCCTTTTGGTACAGCGGCCCTAATCCTGAGCACAGTATGTCATGTCCTGAAGCTTTGCAGAACTCAATTCTTACCCAGCTTACTTTCTGCCGTTCATTCTCCATGATTGCCTTTAGGTTTTGGCAACAAAGAAGCATTTCATATTCTCCCAAATTTTTATCTTATCTTTTTTTGTAAAATAATATTTGACTTATTGTTATGCTTTATTTTTGAGAATTTTATATACTAATAGAACACAATCTTTACAGTACTTCCTCTTGTGTCCCCCTGCCTTGAAAATGTGCCTTTAGTATAATGGTTCTCAGCATTCCTAGTGCTGCAACCCTGTAATCCAGTTCTTCATGTTTTGGTGGCCCCTAACCACAAAATCATTTTGTTGCTACTCCATAACTTCAATTTTGCTACTGTTGTGGACTTAATAGAAATATCTGATATGTGGGATGTCTGATACGTGACTCAGTCATGACCCACAGGTCAAGAACTGTTGCTTCAGTCTCCCTTGAGTTTATTACCTGCCCTTTAATTATTTATCACACACACACACACACACACACACACACTGCATTTTATAAGCTTATAAAATAATATATTCCTCTATGGCTTTTCAAAAATCTTTACCATTGCTTGTGTCTCTTACCTACTTCTCCTTCTGTATTGTCTTTCTTCTCCAATTCCATTAAACTCCCTGTTTTTCCCATTCCTCCTTCAGTGTCTGTGTCCTGTTGTCCCACTCTGCAGAACTATTTCTCCCCATTTTCCCAGGGTTGCTTTCTGCTTTCCTGATTTCTGTGATTACTTTAGGTTGTGTGTGTGTGTGTGTGTGTGTGTGTGTGTGTGTGTGTGTGTGTGTGTGTAGGGAGAAAGAGTGAGAGAGAGAGTTAGAATTCACAGATGACAGAACATATATCTTTTGTCTTTATGGATCTGCATTACTTCACTCACTTCAATATGTTTGAGTTCCAACCATTTACCTACCAATTTCATTTTTCTTCAGAGCCGAATAGAATTCTATTGTGTATATATACCATAGTTTCATTATTTATCAGTTGTCTTGCCCTTTTAATTCTTTTCACTTCAAAATCTTGCACATTGAACAACTTAGAAATTTTTTATTATAAATACATAGACATGATAAAATACAATAAAAATGCATGTGTGTTTTGGTACCAAAATGTAAATAGATTTTTAAAACACTGATGTAAACTCCCTCAAGACTTGATGACTTAAGAAGATAGTGGTGCTGGCCATAGGCCCAAATAATTCTATGGTGCAACTATTGGAGCAGAAGGTGTAGGCTGACACCAACACCGTGTATGTCAGGATGCTAGAACTGACAAGCAGGACCACAGGGCACCACCCCTTCTGTGAAAAATGCAGAACAAGTCACCCAGGAAACAGTTCACAAGGAAGGTTGCTTCTTTTCATTAAAAATTTTTTACATAGTCTAAACTCAGAATAGAAATGAAACACCTCAGGAGGTATCACCATCCTTGACTTAAGCTATACTATAGAGCTACAGTAATAAAAACAGCCTGGTATTGGCATAAAAACAGACTTGTGGACCAATGGAATAGAAGTGAGGATCCAGACATTAACCCAAAAACCTATGAACACCTGATCTTTGACAAAGAGGCCCAAAACATT